>PVKA01011331.1:0-22214 GCA_004027165.1 Ctenomys sociabilis
ATCTCTCATTGGCATTTCAGCTAAGAGATACTATGTAATGATGAATTTGACTAGCTTCTAGCTTTTGTCATTGGTTTCTGTAAGCCATCAAAATTGAGTGTCTTTGCTATTTATGAGCACCTTAGATCAAACACATTTGAAGCTCTTTTCTCTTCCCTGAGTTTATACTACGATGATGACTCTAGAAGGATGATGGCTGGTGGCAGGCAATTCCAGAAGAATCAACCCTGTGATTTGAGGATTAGGTTTGTTAATCATATGACATCATCACAACTTTCAAATGTTGTAAGGGTGAGAGACTAAGTTTTATCACATAATAAATGATTCTATCAATCAAGTCCATGTAACAAAAACTCAATAAAATTCTAGCACTGAGGCATGGTTTCCAGATTACAGAGCACACAGCAATGTCAATAGAATGACACATCTTGATTGCATATTAAAAACATACAAAACTATGTTTAGAACACTCTAAAAGTAGTTCTACACTTCATTTGGCTAGTTTTGATTTGTCTGTTTCATAATACAATTACAACTTTAAGTACAGTATTCTTCTGAGTTCTTAGCTGTAGACTTGAATTTGTACTCAGCTGGTCAGAAGTATAATGGGACCTCTGAGATTATAAGCTAGTATTTGAAGTGAAATCTTATGAAGGACTATGCTCAAAGTTGTCCGGTATGACACTAACTCTTGGAGTTTGGCATCAGTCAGTATTTCAGCATACCAATAAGGACACCTTAAAATGTAGTTTGGGTGTTGTACATGTTGTCCTTTTTTTTGTTGTTGCTATATTATTGTAGGTGATTTTCTACTTTTGGAAAAGGATTTTGGAGATTCAAAATGTTACTCTATCATACCGCTGCCAGATGTTCCTTAGGTTTTAAGTTAGTGTGCTGTATCACATTTCCCCCTCATATAGCATTTAGTATTTACTGTGTCACAATTGACCAGGAATATAGCTCTACGGCACAAGCACATGTCTAGTGAGTGCAAGGTCCTCAGTTCAAGTCCCAGTATATCCCCCTAAAAAAACAAATTATTATTTCACAATTATAAGATTATATTGCCAAGATTATACAGCTTTTTAATTTTTAAAGTTTGAGCACATAACTGATAAACTGATTAGTACCAAACCCCAGCAATCTCACTCTTACGTAGCACTTAAGTATTTCAACTACCATTTCCTCAGTAAATTTGTAAATGAAACACAACAATGATAACATAAGTGATAATACATGTTTCCAAACTGGCTACAGAATAAAATTTTAAAATAAAAATAAAGGATAAAATCATACCTCTATGAGGCGTAGCTTTGAAGATGCAGCGATATAATCAGATTCTAATTTGTTCTTCTCAGAGATCACCGTAGTATTTTGAAGAATTAAATTTACTTTTTGTATATGCAAAGAAGTACAGCTCTAGGAATAAAACTCTAACAGTTTAGTTTTTATGTTTTAGAACTATAAAAAGTTTATTTTTATGATAAATTATGAAAAAATAACTTTTACTGACTAAACTCTGAAATAGTATAAGAAAAAAAATTTAAAGAAAAAAAAATATTTTTCTGTGTATTTAAGAAGGATATCCCGAGTAAAATAATAGAATGAGTAGTTTCAACTTACTTCTACCTGCAGAGAAAATGTCAACCATGTATGCTTTTGCTTACACAGGTAAGGCAGGAGAAAAGCTTAATCAAGACATTTCTCTAATGAAGTCCTCCAAAGAAATTTACTTTTTTCTCTGAATAGCTTTGTAAGAAATGGCTACAATTAAGAAATGTCTTACCTTTACTAGGTTTGTTAATTCTATAACAAGTTTTGCTTTTTGAACATTTATTTCTCTGATTTTGTTATTTGCTTTCTGTTCTTCCTCTTCAAGGTTGCAAGTATCCTGTTCCATCAGCTTCAAACTGTATGACACAAAGAATGATGCAGAAAATCAGTGATACACAATAAACAAAGCTTTAGGATGACTGAAGTTTTTAGGGCTAATTTTTTTTCCTGCTATTGTATGAAACAATCATTTATGCAATCAATCAGGATCAAAAATATTTTTGAGATATACTATCTGTCTAGCATAGTTTGGTAATGGTATAGGCTCTGGAGTCAGAAAAGTGACTTAGGGGTGTGGGGTGGTAGCTTTGAATTTGCCACTCAATAAGCTGTGGAACTCTGACCAAGTTGTTCTTTTGAGCTTAAGTTTCATCTATAAGTTGCAAATAATAATACTAATTTTCTAGCAGAACTGTAGAGATTTTAGAAAGTAATACACACAACACAGTATAGTACTTGGCCCAAAACTGTTACTCTTTATGAAGAAGCTAAGGCTCAGAAGAGGAAATTGTATCACCTAAGATCAGAGATATTATGAGTTAAATGCTTTACCAAGTTCCAAGTTTCATGTTCTTTCTGCTACAAAGAAAAAAAAAACACACACACACAAGGACAAGTACAATTAACTATTGTATAGGGTCCTGAATGATATAAGAGTATAGTGAAGAGGGAAACAAAATTCTAAGGAGTCATGACAGCTAGTCTAAAGAATGTTTCTTTAAATTTCATACAGTAATGGTGGAAAGCAAAATTCTCAAATGTAACATGTAAAGAAGACAGATAGTACAGACAGCTCCAATAGTGTTCTGAATGAACCAAATGAGTAGTAGGGAACTAGTCAGGAAGAAACTATTAGCCAGGTCACCCCTGAGAGACTGAAGTGAATAAATGTACAAATCAGACATTGGGATGGCAATAGATACTAAAGTCATTCACCAAAAGAAAAAAAATCAACATTATTTTATGAAAATAAGGCCAGGGAGATAGCTAAATGGCTGTCTGGCAAGCAAAAGATCCTGAGTTCAATTGCCATAACAAATAAATAATACTCTTTGAGCCAGGCATGGTGGCACATCCTTGTAACCCCAGCACTCAGAAAGCTGGGATAGGAGGATCACTGCAAGTTTGAGAGCAGCCTAGGTTACAAAGTGAGCTCAAGGCCAGCCTAAAATGCATGAGACTATCTCAAAAAAAAAAAAAAAAAAAAAAAAACAACAATAAAAAGCCTTTTACTTTTAGGCAATGGGTCCAATGTACAATATAGCAGTCACATAATAAAGATTGTGTTTTAAGCTGAAAAAAATCCTATGGAATCTAAATTAGATACATTTTGTAATAATCTATGAAAGTACATTACTAATTTTTAAATTAAAAGCTAATGGGCAATTATTTGCTTTAAAAATAAAGAGCAAAATTTCCTAACACACTTCAAATATGTAATTCAATTTACAGATTATTTAAGAGCATAAATTATAGGTAAAATTGAACACATCTTACTCAAGGCAATGAGCTATTATTTATTATACAAGACTTATTATATCACTAATCTTTCTACCTTTATTCTAAGGTGAAGAAGTTAAAAAAAACAACAATAACCAAAAAGGTCTAGGCTACAACATGGTAGGATATGAGAAAATCCTGAATGAATGCCATGTTCCTATTCCTTAGCCTTAACACCCTAATGATATTTATCCTATCACACATATTCCAGTTTCGACAAAAGATCTAAGTACAAAATGATTTATAATCAATTCTGAGAATGGTTACCTGAGCTCTAGTAATAGGCTACTAGTTTTCCTCATGGAGAAGACTTTTGACAATATTCACATTTATTATAGAATTCTCTCAAATACGTGGCCATTACAGCCAAGCAGATTTAATCTTAATTGTAAGAAGGGGAAAAAGCAACTGAAGGAGATAAACCCCCAGACACTGATTTTGCTTTGTGAAAAAACATCAAAACCTGGTCCTTCTCTATTACTCATTCAGGATTGGTTAAAAAACAAAAACAAAAACAGAATCAGCTGAATTTGATCATTTTTCTGCCTATACCTTCTGCTTCCCTCATCTACCATTCTGACTTTATTTATTATTATTTTTTTCCATTCTGACTTTTAATGGATATATAAATGTGGTCCAGTCTCCTGCAGATGCTTAAAATTACCTCAAGCATCTGTGAGGTCAAAGTCATTTTCATGGTAGTATTAAGATGCCACTGTCCTTCCCACTGTAGACAGCTGCACTGTACACTGTATAAAAGTAATGAGTAAAAATATGAGTGCTTTAAAAATCAATCAAAATAGTGAAAGTATACTAGTCATGAATCACTGCTATGCACTCAAAAAGCTTCTAAAAATATGAGCAACTTAAGAATGTTCTTGATAAAGCAGTATATACTTATCAATTTTATTAAATCTCTAATTGAGTATATATGAAACAGGAAGTACATAATACAAAGATTTTGTTCCATTAAAAAAAAGTATAGCAGTAACCGAGCATGGAGTTGGACTACATTCCTTTTTATGGAATATGACTTTTGCTTTAAAGAATGCAAACTATCTTCATCCAGATTTGGGTATCTGGCCATTTCTCTTCCTCCAAAAGGCACAAAAGTGAACCTGTCATTTTATGGAAAATAAATGACAATATTTGTTGCTAATAATAAAATTAAGAGCTTTTAAATGATAATTAGAATTTTAGAAAGTGTGTATCCATCATTAGGAGCTTGATAGCTTCCTAATTCTCAAAGCATCAGAGATTACTTAGCATTTTTCTTTGATATTATATAATAAAATGCATCAATATTAGCGAACTAGTATTTTCAAAATGGTCAAAGCATGACTTAACAAAATGATTCATGATTAAATATCCACTTAGAGCACAGTAGATTTTAATGTAACAGAGTTCACAACTTCATTGGTACAATTTTACATTCTACATTATAATTAAATTTTAACATACTACACTTCAGTAAGTCCTACTAACATTAAAGAACAACCAAACTCGGGGTGGTGGTGGGGCCTGCCTATAATCCCAGCACTCAGGAGATCAAGAGAGGAGGATTACAGTTTGAAGCCAGCCTGGGCCACATAGTGAGTTCAAGGCCTGACTGAACTACATAGCAAGACTCTGTCTCAAAAATACCAAAAAAAACCCCACAACCCTCTGAAAAGTATGTGTTAAATACTCCTCCAAACTACAACTCTGTGTGAGGCCTGACTTTCTAGGTTATGCCTAAATTACATCTCACATATTGAATAAAGAAGTAAATAGGAAAACCTATTAACTTCAACTAAACAGATTTGACAAGTATAAAGCACAATCGATCTTTTCATCACATGTACTTTATGAAAAGTCTTTTTTTTTTTTTTTAAAGAATTTATTTTCCTCTCCCCTCCCCACACTAGTTGGGACTGAATTTAGGGCCAGACAAATGCGACGCAAAGTAAATCACTAATTCTATCTAGTCTGTCTGTCTGCCTGTCTACTGCCTACTTACCTATCTAGTTTTTGAGGAAGAATACTGCTACTGCTATGTAGTACAGGTGAGTCTTGAACTTGCTATCTAGCCCAGGTTGGTATTACACATACTAATCTTTCTGCCTTAGTTTCACAAGTTTAATTTTACGTTGAGAAAAGGTCTTGCTATACACCCAGGCTGGATTCAAACTTGTGATTCTCTGCCTCAAATTCCCGAATATAGTCACAGCACCTAACTTTTAGAAAGTACATTATTTTGGGCTGGGGATATAGCTCAGTGGCATAAGTGCCTATCTCGCAAGCACAAGGTCCTGAGTTTGATCTCTGGTACCAAAGGAGGAAAAAAAAATTTAAAAAACATTTTATACTAACATATGAAGGGTTTATTACTTTCAAATAAATCAATGAATGTTAAACATTCTGTTCTTTTTTTTTCCTTGAGACAAATTTTTTTGTACTATTTGTTATATAGTTGAAGGCTAGCCTTCAAATTGCAATGTTTCTCCTGCCATGGACTCCTGAGTGCTGGGAATACAGGTATGTGCCCATGCCTGGCTATCATGGTAAACCCCAACACAAATATGCACTCCATAAAAACTAGACTTCTTTAGGGTTCTCATTTTAAAGCATTTGAATGGGACCAGGAATTGCAACAGACCAACTCACAACACTTTTTAACCTTCCTTGCACTATGGACCAAATCACATGTGGAGCAGTGAAACTAAAACTTTGGAGAGGAATGGCTACAAAATGTGTTTGTGAGAGCTGCAATACAGCTCAAAGGCACAAGTGCCTGCCTGACAAGTGTAAGGTCCCAAGTTCAATCCCTAGTACTACAAAACAAAAACCAAAAACACCCAAAATGTGCTTGTGAGTTCAATCTTCAATCTCCCATGTAGTTCTTGGCCCCATCCCTTCCCCAAAGGCTAAAAGATACCTTCCCACTTTGGAAAAAATTTTTTGTTCCAGTTGTCTTTTCTTGGTTTTTCTTTCAAGAAGCTCCTTCTTCTTTTGTCTAAGTTCATTGTCTGTATGTTCTAGATGTCTGTTTGTGTCACGTAAGGCAATCAACCCTGAATCCACTGCTTCCAATTTTCTATTAATTTCCTATGGAATATTCAAAATTATTAATGTTTTTAAAAAGTTCTAATGTATTAAAAATCCAGTTTCTTTCCAATGAATCAAATAAATGAACCAACCTTTAGCTGTTCTTCTAATTGTCTTCTTTGTTCTAGATCCACAGTGACCGTAAGAAACTGGGCTACTTTGAGGGATGTGTTACTAGAAATAACTTTCTTTGAATAAACAGAAGTTTTCACCACATACTTCTCATCTGCTGTATAAACTTGTTTTAATTGGGTTTCTTGTATTACCTACAATGTAAAGCAAGAATTATGACAATCTAAAAAAAATTATGATGCACAATGTATTTTATTTTTTATTTTTGGCGGAACTAGGGATTGAACTCAATACCCTAACGCTTGCTAGGGAAGCACTTATTCCACTGAGCCATCTCCCTGGCCCCATGATGCACATTTTAAAGGAAGGGCTAAAGGATAAAAATACACACACACAAAAAAAGGAATAAAAATACAAACTAAATAAATTCTGGAAGACAATACACTATATATACTTCATTCTGACCTACCTGATAACATGTTTAAAAAGGGAGGTGATAAATTTCACATTATTCTTTTGGAAATCAGCATAAAGAAACAATACTGAGAACAAAAAACTAAACCACTCACAAAGTACTATACTTACTGATGAGCTACTTGAGATTCTATATATTGAAAGGAAAACAGCAGAAGCCAGGTGCCAAGTAGATGGAACTGTTGAAGTAGGTGAAGTACTTTATACTCTCTTCTCCTTGATTATATTATTAAAACATATTAAAAATTTTCATAGATTTCAGCAGTTTTTTTCTGCTTTTTTTTTTTGGAGATTTTTTTTCTCTCCAGAATTTATATAAGAATTTTCACAATCTAAAAGGTTCTAAACACCTTAACATTACATTTGTATCTGCATATTCTGAGTAACTGCTGTGCTAGGTATGGTAGAGCACACTTACGATATTAGCACTATGGGAGCCTGAAGCAGGAGAAGTCAAGTTTAGACTCCATGTGGGCAACTTAGCAACTAAATGTGGTATTGCCTCAAAATAATAAACAGAAAGAGTGAGGGTATGATATAGTGTAGAGGTGCTGAGTTCAATCCAAAGCATTAAAAAAAAAAAAATAATGGCTGGTGTGATACATTTTTCCTAATCTCTAAAAATTCATAACCAATATTACTAGCTGGGATGAGTTTTTTTTTTTTTTTTTTTTTTGCAGTACTAGAGAACTGAACCAAGGCTTTGTACATGTTGGATAAGCATCATACCAAGCTATAACCACAGCTATTTTTATTATTTTCATATTTAAAAAAAAATTGAAATAAAAGGTTCACAGGCTGAGGGCCAGCCAAATAGCTCAGCAGATTAAAACACCTGCTTAGGTAGATGCAGCAGCCAAGGTTCAATCTCCGGCATGCCATGCTGGCCCCAGCCCTAGAACACACTGAGATGGCAGTTCAGACTGGCAAGGTGGTCCACGCCTATAATCCCAGCTCTTTGGGAGGCTGAAAACAGGAGAATCAGTAGAAGTCTGATCTACATAGTGAGATGCTGTAAACCCTTACTAAAATATGAAAAAAAAAAAAAGTTTCCCAGGCTGGCCTTTACTGTGTAATCCTCCTGCCTCAGCCTCCCAACTAGTTTGAACTGGAAACAAGAATTATTGGTGTATACTTAATCAACAAAAGTGTTATGAAGAAAAAAAAAGACTACATGAGCTTAGCCTATTAAAATTTCATGCAAGTAAGTTTAAAACAGGATCTAAATCACAAATATAGTGTGAGAAGGGCATTCACAACAAAAAAGACATCTTAACCTAAGAAATTCAATAGCCAATTTAGTCAAAGGCAATAATCATGTTGATTTAAAGTTTAAGTGTATTTAATGCAGAAGTTATTGTTGTTTTCTAAACTTCACTGAATTAAGGCACAGATGATAACAGTATGGAGGGCGCTAGTTCTGGCTTCCACATGTGATTTTCATAATAACTTTAACCAAAGGTAAATGCAATTTGCTATAAGTAAATTATTTTAACAAACTAGTTTTGTATCTTCTGTTAGTGAAGTACAGAGACCCGCTAACGAATACTTGTGTAATGACTGCTGGGAAAAAAAGGCTGGGTGTGTTGGTGCACGCCTTTAATCCTAATATTCTGGGAAGACTGAGGTAGAAGGATCATAAATTCAAGTACAAGCCAGGTGTGGTGGCACACACCTGTAATCCCAGCACTCAGGAGGCTGAGGTAGGAGGATTGCTGCAAGTTTGAGGCTAGCCTTGGCTCTACAGTGAGTTCAGCAGCATTGTGATCAATACAGTGAGTCTCAGTCTCAAAAAGCAAAGCAAAACAAAACACAACCACAACAAAAATCAAGTTAGTAATGCTGCTTAGGTTCAATTCCCAGTAACCTCTACACAAATGAATACATAAGTTCAGCACTATAAATAACAGGCCTATATTTGCTTCCCAGAAATTTATACGCAGTATTAATATAGATGTTTAGTGTTACAGAAAAATGTGTTCTAGGAGAGTTCTGTTCCTGCCTTTGCTAGGGGTTCAGAAACAGAGATTACCAGTGTTAAAAAAAATTTCAAATAAAATTTGCAGAATATAGGAACTAAAAGTTTCTATAGTTATACTTGCCAAGAAAATAAGATTCTATGAAAAACATTTATATACTGTAATAATCTTAAATATAATCTTTAAGAAGATCAGCAAAATATTTCTTTATCCTAGACTATCATTCTGGAGTAATTCCAAAGATAATCTAGAATATAAGAATTTAATGGTTAGTATATTAGTAGCATTAGCATTATGAATATAACGTTTGAACATAGACTAAGAGCATCCAAGTGTTTCTTTTCTGTATTAACTTTATTTAGGCAGGCATCGTGCCACTGAGCTATATTCTAAGCTCCACGGTATTAACTTTATTCAACTACCCTAAAAGTGTAAGACTTTTCTTATTCTTGCTAAAGTCATACCAATTTTTCAGTCAATAGGCAAATTTTTGTATCTTATTAAAAATGTTAAATACAAATATAATATCTACATAGTTAAAAAAATACACTTAAATTTTTAATGTATTTCTTGCTTTACTTTCAGAAAAAATTCAATCAAACTATGCTTCAGTAATAGTTTAGTACTTTCTTACCCGCTCAATTCTTTCTCTAGTTTTTTCAGTTCCCACAGGGACTTCATGAATGTGATACTGGAAGCAAAGGTAACTCATTACAGGCTCAGGTGCATCAAATAATTCTCGCAAATAAGAAAAAAATCCATATTGTCTGGGGAGAAAAAAGCATTGATTTGATTTTTTCTTAAAACATTAAAAATTGGCCAATAAACAATAAGTAAAATGGTATTAATTAGTTGCTTGTCAGAAGTTTGAACTTTTTATGATTACAAACTATTAAATTATGCTTGTTTCTTCAATTTTATGTAAAAAATGTCTGCTTATATCCAGAACTGAGACATTTACAATTGCTTATAATTGCAACTTTTACATCTAGTCCTTTTGGAAATTATTTTTACGTTGTAAGTAAAGAATTACATTTTGTTTCAATATTATACTGATCTAAAACCATCATATGGTAACTGTACCATGTGTTATGTTCCTAGGCCCAAATTTTTCCTTATTTTGGACTTCAGAAGATATCCTAAAGCAGAATACAGCTAATAACATACTGCTCTACAAAGAGGTAATAAAAAAATAATTATTAAATATTCAAATTAGTTATGTTCTTGTGAAGACTTACTTTAATTCATTTAGAGATCTTGAAGGTGGTTTCTCTGCATGTGAAATCCTAGGAGCAATAACGGCATTGACTCTCAGCTTTTTGTTGTCACGAACCTGATTATAGGGAAACATTATTTTAATTGCTACATATTCTCATTCTTAACTGAGATGATTTTAAAGTTATTGTAAATTCCTTCTGGCATGTGTTGGATAACCAGAAGAGTAAATATGTGATACCTAGAAGTTTACTGTAGTAATGACACTATAGTTCTTTGTTTTTACAGAGTCTACTTCTTTGATAGATATACACTGAAATATTTTCAGGTGAAATAGAATGTCTGAGACTTGCTTCAAAGTAATACAGGCGAATAGCTATGCTTACATTAATGGCAAACTATCTTCTACTGTAACTTTTCTACTAATAATGATTATAAATATCGGGCAAAAATATAAAAAGTACTTGGCTGGAGGTAAGCTGACATTAGAGAGTAATACAAGGTTAAATTTGTGTTTATGTTCCTTGTCGCTTGAATGCTTCCCAGTAATGAGTAAAGGACAGGACTGAAATTCAGGTGTGAAGATATAGTCATCTGGCTATATGCATGTCAAGATGGAGTCTGGGGTGTGAAGAATGATGGCAGAGTAAGAGAGCAAATTCTTAGAAGTGGCAAAGTATAAAGTTTCAAAATCTGCTTATAAATTCCTACTTAAATCCTTCATAAATAAAATTTTTGAAGGTAGTTTGGCTGACTCCAACTACGAAAGCATGGAAAAACTTTAAGAGGCTGAAAGCAAGCAGTACACAAAAGTCTGAAAAAAAGGAAATACAGTTTTCAATTGCTATCCATTGCAAAGATAAAGAATTTGGAATTTAAATCCAGCTAATTAATCAACTTTCTCATCTTTTTAGGAGATAACTGAATCCAATATTATTTGGAATTCTAATATAGAGTAACTACTAGTTATAAGAATCAAATGCCACCAGTCAACAGAAAAAGCAAGCAAGACAAAAGATACCACAGACTCAAAAGATGGAGATTTATAACTTTAAAGTAGTTATTAAGTATGTTCAGGAAAACTAGTATCACAATGAATGCAGAGAGAAAAAAAGACTAAAATGAGAAATAGCCATAATTCTAGAACCAAAATATTCAGTATATAAAATGAAAACTTCATGGATTAGCTTAATACTGAAAGATCACAAAACCATTAAAAAGATAATACTATGAAAAATTTGCCAAAACCATTTAATTGAACTAGAAAAACTCTTTAAAAACAAATTTAATGAATTCACCACATTTCCTATAATAGCTAAGGAAGCAATATCAAAACCTGAAATCATCTTATACATAAGCCTGATAATTAAACCTCACAAAAATATTTATAAATGACTACATACTATTTCTCATGACCACACACAGAATCCAGCAATATATAAACATGTTATATAACCATGCAGAGTTTATGAGGAATGTCAGATTGTTATAACAAAAAAATTCAGCAATCTAATTTATCATATTAAAGTATAAAAGCAACATGGCCATTTCAGTAGGTACAGATAGACTCTATCAAGCAACTACCAAAATTTAGGAAGTGAAATCAATGTCACAGGACATAAAGCCATTATAAGAAGTTTTAATTGGGCCTGAGGAGATAGCTTGGTGGCCTATGCACCTGCCTGGGAAACACAAGGACCCAGGTTTGATCCCTGGGTGTGCTGAGCCAGCCACCAAAACCAGGAGTGGTGCGCATGCCATTAGGGAGACTGAGTCAGAAATATCATTATGAGTTGAAGCTGCATAACAAGATTCTGTGCCAAATAAATAAAATTTTGAAAAAACTTAAAATTTTAGGGCTAGTCAGATAGCTCAGCAGATTACAGTGCCTGCGTAGGCAAACACAGGGATCAGAGGTTCAATCCCAGGCCTGCTGGGCTGGCCCTGCACCCAGGGTACACTGAGACTGCATGTCTGTAATCCCAGCACTTGGGAAGCTGAAAACAGGAGAATCACTACAAGTGTTATCTATGTAGTGAGACCCTGTAGTACATACAAAAAAATAAATAAAAATACAGTTTTAATTGTACATCTGTGCAACAGCATGAAATATAAAATGAATTTTAGAAATTAATATCTAGCATTTATTTTTTTCTTTTTGAGACACGGTCTCACTATGCAGTTCAGGCTGGCTTTAAGCTCACAACCATTCTCCTGCCTCAGCCTCCCAAGTGCTGGGATTACAGGCATGTGCCACCATGCCCGGCAACATCTAGTATTTAAAACAATGCATTTTTTTTTTTTTTGCAGAACCGGGGATTGAACTCAGGCCCCTGCGCTTCCCAGGGAAATGTTTATTCTACTGAGCCATCTCCCAGGCCTCAAAATGCATTCTTAATGTGTATTTTAAAAATTATATATTAAATTACACATTTAACAAAAGATGTGTAAGTTTACACACTAGAAAACAACGTTGAGATATTTGGAAATTTGGAATGGAGGAATTTCATGGTAGTGCACATCAAAAATTCTAAAAACTGTGTTCATATAAACTGGAAAAAATATTTGTAAATACCATGTTGCTTCTCTGGTATGAGAAACAAAACAATGAAAATAAAGAACAAAATATATGTATTGTGAAAGGAAGAAAATATTCAAATGGGAAGAGGAAATAGGATAGAAGGAGGAAAGGAAGGAGGGAAAAGAAATAGAAACAACGCTTTTACAGATAATGGGGAAGAGGGCTGGGGAGATGGCTCAGTGGAATAAGTGCTTGCCTGACAAGTGCAAGGTTTTGAGTTCAATCCCTGATGGTGCAAACAAAAATCAAAACAAAAAACAGATAATGGGAAGAGGGACTGAAGAGAAGGTAGGAAATGGGGGAGGGGAAAGAACCAAGTTGTGTCATGTACAGGTATAAATTCCCTACAAAAAAAAATGCAATCATTATATACACCTAAAATACATCCAAACTTAATTTTAAAAAATCCATTTCAGAACATTCTAGGCCAATGGTGGCAATGTGCTATGATGCATCACTGAAATTTCTAAAAGGTTTGCCACTACTACTGTAAGTTTAAGAAAATGAATAAGGGGGCTGGAGAGATAGCTCAGTAGAATAAGTGCTTGCCTGGCAAGTGCAAGGCCCTGAGCTTAATCCTTGGTTCTACCAAAATAAAAAAACCACCCTTTAGGGCCAGGGAGATGACTCAGTAAAATAAGCTCTTTCCTGGCAACTGCAGGGGCCTGAGTTCAATCCCTGGTTCCGCAAAATAAGAAAAGAAAGAAAAGAAAATGAGTATCTTTTGCATTAAAAAAATTAAATACCCAGGAACTCACCTAACCAAGTACCTCTACAATGAAAGCAGTCATCAAAAAAAAAGAGACAACCTTTGTACCTGGATACACAGGGTAGCCAATATAGCCAAAATGGCCATAGTTCCAAAATTGATTTCATGCAAATTGCAGGCACAAGGGAGAGGGCTCAATCCTTGGGCCTGCTGTGCCAACCCCACCCCTCGGCACACTGAGATGGCAATTGAGACTGGGTGTGGTGCATGCACCTGTAATCCCAGCGCTTGGGAGGCTGCAAACAGACATCACTAGAGTCTGATCTAGTAGTGAGTCCCTGCTGAACTCCCTGCAGACTCTTCAAAAAAAATAAATAAAAATAAAAAATTTCATGTAATTCCAAAACACCAACAGTTCTCCTCACAGAACTAGAAAAAAACAGCCCTAAAATTCATATGGAACTCAGAAAAATCTAGAGAAGCAAAACCAACACTGCTCAGCAAGATTAAGGCAGAAGGTATAACAAAGCTGGACTTCACATTATACTACAAAGTTCCAGTGATAAAAACAGCATGGTATTGACCAAAAAAAAAAAAAAAAAAAAGACATGTAGATTAATAGAATAGAATGTAGGATGTAGAAACTCCCAGCTTACCTGCCTGATCTTCGACAAAGCAGCCAAAAACTTACACTAGAATAAAGAGTCTCCTTTAATAAATGGTGCTGTGAAAACTGGCTATCCACATGATTGAGTCTAGAGCCAAATCTCTCACCATGTACTAAACTACTATCAAAATAGATCAAAGATCTAAACATTTAAACAGAAACAATTTGCTAGAAGGTAAAACATGATGACATAGGCAAAGACAAGATTTTCTGAACAGAAAGCTGCGTAAGAGATAAAAGGGATCATATCAAATTAAATTTTGTTCAGCTTCTGCACAACAAAAGAAACAACCACCTACAGAATAGGAAAATTTTTGTCAGGTACTTCTAAGATACAGGACTAAATCGACAATATATATAAAGAACTAAAAAAAATTAGGGCCCCCAAAATAAAAGGCCCAGTCATAAAATAGGCAAATGAAATCAAACACTTCTCAGACCACTAGCAGATGAATGGATAAATAAAACATGGTCTGTATACTTCTTTAGCATAAATATAACTGAGTCATCTGTAGGAAAATGGAGGCACCTTGAGACAATACTTTTGAGCTCAAGGCCTTGTACATATTAGGTAGTTGCTGTACCACTGAACTATCCCCCCAGCCCCTCATTAATGGTTCTTGAACTATTTTGCAGTTTCATGAGGAACAAGGTATATAGTCTCAAAGTACCTCCACACAAATAATTACAAGGAGAAAAAAAAATTAGTTTTATTATACTATTTGTTCTGAAAAACAAATTTTTTAAGTGATTCATATAATAGAAGAAAATTTGAGCATGATACTAATTTCAAATTTGCTTATGTTGTTCCACCTACAAACAAAAGGTTTCCTATAGATGAAAGGAGGAAACTATATTCAATCAAACTAAACTATAAAAAATGTAAAATTTTCCTGAGTGCAAACATCCTCACTTATCTATCAACTATCTCAATTTACCATGCACCACAAACACATCTGTAGTGTTTTTTCTTTTTTTTTAAATATTTTTTCTTTTTTTAAAAATATATTTGGTTGTTACAAGGTTCCATCATGCACCACCATGGCATTCAGCCTCTGGCCGGCTCAGCCGCACCAAGGGCAGGACTGGACTGGCAATATGTGGTGTTGGGGATGGAACCATGTCCCCATGATTTTTTTTTTGCAGTACTGGGGATTGAACTCAGAACCTTACGCTTGCCAGGCAAGTGCTCATTCTACTGTGCTGTGCTATCTCCCCAGCCCCTCCCTGCTTTTTTCCCCAGCTTGTCATATTATTACACAATAACTCACAAGCTACTTCACTCAATGTTCACTTTCACAAGACAATTTTTGGTCTGTTTCAAAACAAAGCATCATACTTTATGCATTAACAATGTTTTTGAAATAATACCTCCCTATGTATTCCTGGCTGGCCTTGAACTTGTGGTAACCTTCCTGGATCGGCCTTGTGAGTGCTAGCATTACAGATATCTGCTACCACAACTGGCTTTGTGTTAACAATTTAACAGACAAAACTGCACTACTGTTTTTACTAAGTTCTTTTTTATGTATCACTAATTAAACATTTGAGTATTGTACTCTATAAGCCTTGTGGGCTTTTACTGCACAATTTTATATAATGTAAATTTTATAAATCCACATATTATGTAATAACAGGACCAATTATACATTGTGTGAACAAATAAAGCCAACAGCACAAAATGAACATAGTGATTTTGGAAAAGAGGTATATAGAAGCTCTGTGTACTACTCTCACAGCAATCCTTCTGTTTCAGCCTCCTTGGTGTTAGGATTATAGGCAATTACAACCAATGCCAGCTCATGTGCTACAACTCTTTGTTTTCTTTTTTTAGTCTTTTTGAGACAGGGTCTCACTATGCAGTTCAGGTTGGCCTTAAACTCATTTTATAGTTCAGGCTGATCTCGAACCCACAACAATCCTTCTGCCTCAGCCTCCCGGATTACAGGCATGCGCCACCATGTCCAGCTCTTATAACTTTTCTAAGTTTGAAATTATTACCAAAACAAGAATTTTTTTTTTTTTTGCAGAACCTGGGATTTAACTCAGGTACTGAGCCATCTCCCCAGCCCAAAACAAGAAATTATTTAAAAATCAACAGAGGACTACAGGTGTGAATGAAACAACACTTGTCATGAGGTACTCTAACATTAATGCTAGCATATGGTATTCATTAAGTTTTCATCTATTCTTTTGGTATTTATATTAAATAAAACTACATTACTGAGTAAAAAAGTTATTTTCAATTCCACTTCAATATTTCTCATTATTCTAAAAACAAAAGTTGCAGTAAAATGTCAGTATGTCCTTTACTTCTTATTCTCCTTCAAAACAGATTATCTGCTTTCAATAAGACCAATTCAGATCTAAAACTAACATTTTTATTATTTTTTGTAAATTATTTACTTTCTAATTTGGTAATGACACAGTTTCTTTTAGAATTTTTGTTTTTTCTTTGGCGGAACCAGGGATTGAACTCAGGCCCTTGTGCTTGAGTAATAAACAGCAAGGTAACTGATAGAGGGCAAAACATTGGAATAGTAGATATATTACAATATGGTTGGATGTAAAAATGGCAACATTTATAAAGATGGTTTTTAACTTAATGAAGGATGCAAAAGAGTACTCTAATAGACATAGTTATAGGAGGGAGTTATACAGAACAAATTGCACAATTTAAAACTCACACATAAAGTCACAGGCTATTGAAGGAAGCTCTGTGTCTCACACGCATATAACCCAAGAAACTGATCTCTTTAATGAGTTCTGACACCACCTCAGTAACTTGCTGGGCTTAAGTTTCAACAATCAAAAAACTAATACTTTAGAGTTCACTTTACAATTTTCTGTATCTAGCCTTTTTATTTTACCTACCACCTCTGTGTTCATTTTCTGTCACTCCCAATCTAAAAGTAAGAACCTATGATTGAAGCCAAAGAAAGTAAGAGGTACCAGAGAAATAAAGGACCACCTGAACTGGTTTAGAGACCTGTCCTCATTTAGACAAGTTAGTAAAGTTGAAACAATATAAAACAAAATCTAAATCTAACCTTATGGGCCTTTGTCTTGGTTACTTTTTTCTTGTTGCTGAGATAATATACTCAACACCCAAAGTTAATTTAGCTCATGGTCTGTGGAGGTTTCAGTCCTTACCTGACTCTAAGGAAGAATGGCACATGGGAAAGAGGCAACTGTTCATGGCAGCAGAAGACAGTAAAAGCATTACAAGAGAAAAGGAGGCAATAGGGAGGAGGAGCAAGCTTCTTCTCTTCCTCCATACCATATGCAGGCTGCCCACCAAATGGTGTAACACTCACAGTACCAACCACAGCACTAGACAACAAAACAATCACTCTAGACCCAGCTGCTTTCAGAAAAGCCCACCACCTATGTCCTCATGAGGCTCTGGAGTCTATCCAGACACAAAGCATAATGGCCTTGTTGATGGTGCCTAAGAGCCTCATACTTTCAGAGATGAGGTTTTTCAAGGTGAATGGATCATGGGGGCACTGACTTGCTGTTAGGAAGCGGGAGGTGGATCATGGAGACAATGATCTAGAAGGGGCAGCTTCCTCTCTGGGTCATCCCTTCTTTTTCTGCCTTTTTTTTTTTTTAATTTTATTGAGAAACAAACAGCAATGATACAATTTTAAAACAGGACAGTTACAATAATTAATACATTGCATATTGTCTTTGTAGTGGTTATTCATAGTACAAGATGCAGACATGATATCCTATCCAAACACTGTTAGTACAAATCTTTCTTCTCATTGAATTAAGGTAACAGCATATCTATCCTAACTATTTTGTGTATACAGATACAAAAATGGTCCATTTACATTCCCCTTTTTTGTTCAGTTTTGTTAGAGATGGGTATGCCATTGCCATTAAAATATTGTAGGTGTGTGAATTCAGCAGAATAATCCAATATAGTCCAGTAGTCAGGGGCTATCCATAGGACTGAGGCTGTTGGGAAAAAGGAACCCTTCTCCACTGTTAGTAAAAATACAGACTGGTCTAACCATTATGGAAATCAGTATGGAGACTCCTTAAATCCCATTCAATCCAGCTTTCCCCCTACTGGGTATTTTCTCAGAAGAACTGAAAACATCATATCACAGTGATATATATGCACCTATATTTATAGCAGCACAATTTGATAGCCAAATCCTGGAAGCAACCAAAATGCCCATCTTCTGAGGAATGGATGAAAAAGATGTGGTATTTTTATACAATGGAGTATTAGTCATAAAGAATGATAAAGAAGCCTTCATATGTAAGTGGATGCCACTTGAAAATATACTCATAAGTGAAATAAACATATTGTAGTCTCCCTAGTATAAGAACTTCAAAGAAGAAATAAAAATAGAAAGTCATAACATAATTAAA
The DNA here is from genome assembly GCA_004027165.1 of Ctenomys sociabilis. NCBI lineage: Eukaryota > Metazoa > Chordata > Mammalia > Rodentia > Ctenomyidae > Ctenomys > Ctenomys sociabilis. The sequence goes on from PVKA01011331.1 coordinate 18,507, forward strand.
AGAAAGTGAGAAGTTAAAAATTAAGTAACAAAGAGAGGGCAAGGAGAAAAGCTAGGAAACATGACAGGGGCAAAACCACACATTTTATGTGCACAAGATGGTTAAGGCAATGATCCTGAGAATCTTTAGCAGGGTTTTGAAACTAGCAGTCAATTGGTGGGACTCTCACCCTGACTAACTGTAGATGCTGATACCTGTGAACTAAGCAACTACACTGAAGACAGCAATGTGTAACACTAGGGCCGTGTTTGGAGTGCCTGCCATTCTGGTCTTCTTTCTGCTTCCTGGGCACCAGGCACTCCTGTGCAGCAGGCCCTCCAACATCATTTTTGTGGCTGAACCCAACAATCATGGACTGAAACTTCTCAAACCCTGAGGCAAAATAAGTTTCTCATCCTTTAAGTTTGGGTATTCTCAGTGATGGGAAAGTGACTAAGATAGGCCTTTTAAAGAAATATAAAGCAAACACAGAAGGAGATCTTACTGAATGAAATAAATCTTTATATATAGCTGAAAATGTCATATACAGCTAACCATATAATAGATATATAACAACATGCAATAGCTAATAAATGCTATTCTAAATATTCATTAATAACTTAATTCTCACAGTTATCTCCTGAAGCAGTAACAGTAACTTCACTTCATTGATAAGAGAACTAAGAGGCACAGATGTTAGATAATTTACAAGTTAGAAACAAAGCTAAGGTTCAAATTCTAGGAGCCTAGCCACAGAACCTATGCTCCTGAATGCCAATCCTTGCTGCCTTTTGGTGGCTTGGCTTTCAAGTCACTGGTAGTTTTCTACACAGATATAGGGCTTTTCTTCTTTTCCACCAAATTTATTTATATTAATAAGCAACATTATATTGGCTTCCCTTGAAAGAGAAACTTGAGTCCATTCCAACACATGTGCAAAAGTGATCCAAAAACCAAGGTCCATCATGCCTTTTTATTAGAACAAATTAATTTGACAATTCCAAAATGTTTTGAATTAACTAATCTCAAATTAGTTCCATATAATTTCAAAATTATAGGTGGAATTAGTGTACTGTTTTCCTTTTAGAAAACAAATGTACTTTGATATAATTACACAACTAGAAAAGAAATGAGTGAAATGAGTAATTTTACACAAGAGTTAAGGCTAGTAAAATTAGCTAACCACTTTGGCTCTACAGAAGCTAAAAACTTACTGAAAAATAAGTGTCAAGGGAACCAAAGTGGTACTGTGGTCAATACTCACCTCTCTGAGGAAAATCTCCATATCTTCTTGACTTTCAAACACAAAAGCTCTCAAATCATTTGATGAAATATGATTTTCAATATATTTGGCATTTTTATTATCTTTCATGTTGATCTAAACAGAAGGAAAATCAGTTAACTTTCAGGAAATCCATTGACTATATAGTAAAACGTCGCTATATAACCTGTATTTAATCAGATTCATGTCAGTACTAGGACCAAAAAAATTAACTTATTACTTAGAAACAACCAATATATAAACAAAAGTCAAGATTTGAATATTAGATGCACACCACTTTCCATGCTAAGAAATAACTTCAGTTACTTTCTGGCCAGTTCACTGAAACATTTTGAAAGTATCAGACTATGTCCAAGAATATAAACACTTCACATCTTTTTCCTCCAAAGTTTATCTTTTTTTGAGCTGGGGAGATGGCTCAGTGGAATAGTGCAAGGGCCTGAGTTCAATCTCCGGTTCCACCAAAAAAAACCAAAAACCAAAAACCAAAAAAACCCCCCTAAGTTTATCTTTTTTAAGAGGGTTTTGTTATGGTAGCCAAAAGATTCTAAAAGATACATAAATTTCTTACCATTAGCATTATGGGCTCACAAACTCTTTGCTTAAATTTGTCTCTATTGCTTCTCAGCCATAAAACAGCTTCATAGGTGTCCCGATACCTCTGTCTCAGCTTATCTTCTTTTTGATTCATAAGATTGTCAAACCGTACAATATGCTCACCCACATCTAGAATTAGAAAGTATTGTTGTTATGAAAACTTTAGGCCATGAAATAATGCATTAATAACACATAAAAAATTATCCTAGATCTAAATGTTACAAATACTACTTAGCAAATATTCAACACATAGAAAAAGAGTTGGTCCAGATTAATCATTCTAAAATCTCCTAATACCTAGGATAATAAAATGGTCTTAGCTTTACTAAAAATAAAAAGATACCTACAAAGAATGAGGAAAGTGCTGGCTTTTCTACCAGAAGGCAGAAGCAAGAAGGCTTCTGAGAAGATGGATGTGGTAGTGCACACCTATCGCCCCAGCACTCGGGAGTGGAAGCATGAGGACTGACACAAGTTCAATGCCAGCCTGGACAACCTAGTAAGGTGAAGGCCAGCTTGAACTACAGAAGGAGAATCTGTCTCCAAAAGAAGACAAAAAAACAAAACAAAAACCTCAGAACCCAGGTGTGGTGGTGCATGTCTATAATTCCAGGTAGGAGGCTGAGGCACAAGCATCCCAAATTCAAACCCAGCTTTGGCAACATAGTAATTAATGACATCCTACTTTAAGGTAAAAAACAAAAAGAACTGGATATGTCACTTAGTGTGCAGGACCTGGGTTCAATCCCCACTATTCCTCTCCACCCAAAAAAAGATTTATAGAAAAATTTTTTTATCTTTAAACACATATACAAAATTAAGGCCAGGGATATAAGTAATAAATGAAATTAATTCTCAGATATCTTTGCTTTTGTGGTTATGTGAAAATGTCCTCTACCAAAATAAGAGAATACTCTGTTAAGAAACAAAGGGCCTAGTAAATGCAAGGTCCCGAGTTTGAATCTCGGTGCAAAAAAAAAAAAGGTGGGGGGAGGACACACAGAATTCAGGAATAGGTTTATTCAACACAGGAAAAGAGAGAAAAATCCTAGGTGACAACCAGCTAAAGAGCCCTTGAGAACAATCAGTATAAATGGAAAAGCAAGGGGCCAGTGAGATTGCTCTACAGTCTAAAGCACCTGCTTAGACAGGTACAGGGGACCACAGTTTGAGTCCTAGCACCACATGTGGGCTGAGCCCACCAAAAAAAAAAAAGTTTTGGGCCAGGGAGATAGTACAATAAACACCTGACTGGCAAATGCTTGGGTCTGGAGTTCAACGCCAGGTACTCCCCACCCACCACATATCAATGCAAATCCACGGATTTCAGGAGAATGTCTGAGTACCTTCCAACCCTTCTTTTTCTTCAATTTAGGAAAATGCTAGAGCAAATTGTTTTTCTTTTCAAAGCTCATTAACTCTATAAAATTATCAATAAAAGGAAATTTAATTGTACTACTTGGCTTGGCTGCAAAAAATTTTGTTGCTACAATACACAATACATAGCATTCTAAACAAACTTCTAGAATTCATACATTTCCACTGGCTTGAACCACAGGTGGTACATGCATGATTGTCTTATGGGGAGGGCCTTGTACTGCCTTCCTGACTGCCGTATGCTGCCCAATGGGACAGTTGTGCACACATTACCAGTGGTTCAGCGGCACCTGGCAGAAAGACATGCATTACAGCCCTGTCATAAACCACAGTTCATAAAGCACAGATAAGAAAATATGAATATGAGAAGAATGAGAGTACTGCAGTAAAGTTTCTTATAGAGTATATATTCAGCATAGACAGTTGTTAAATGACACAAAAAGATACACCATTTATAATGAAAATCAGTATTA
>PVKA01011331.1:22314-61390 GCA_004027165.1 Ctenomys sociabilis
GGAAGGAAGGAAGGAGGGAGGGAAGGAAGGAAGGAGCGAGACAGAGTATTATAAAATATCTGCTAAAAGAATTAAAAATAGGACCAGCAAGATAGCTCTGCAGATTAAAGCACCTGCTTAGGCAGATGTAGGGGCTGGGGTTTGATCCTGGTCCTGCCATGCAGGCCCCGCCCAAGCCACCCCCTCCCAGCCAGTGATTAAGACTGGGCGTGGTGGCCTGTGCCTTTAATCTTAGCCCTTGAGAGGCTGAAAAACAGGAAGGATCACTAGAAGTCCAATCTGTGTAGTAAGACCCTGTACACCCTCTACTAAATACATTAAAAAAAAAAATTAAGTCATTACTTTTTTTTTTTTTTTTTGTCTTTTTGAGACAGGGTCTCGCTATGCAGTTCAGGCTGGCTTTAAGCTCACTTTGTAGCTCAGGCTGGTCTCGAACTCACAACAATCCTCCTGCCTCAGCCTCCCGAGTGCTGGGATTACAGGCCTGCGCCACCACGCCCGGCTAAAAATTAAGTCATTACTTTTGACAGTAGATCTGGAGGTCAGAAAGGGGTTACACTGCTTTTCCCTTCTAGTTCGTTCTCACTATAAGGACACAAATGCCCTCTGACAAAATAAATATGAAATTAAGATTTCAAAAAACAAAGCTAATAGTTACCAAGGCTAGGCTAGTTTAAATTCAATCTGCAACTGTCTCTCTAAGAAAATAAAGGTAAGCATTTTTAGACACTTAAATGCTACAATTGGACATAAGACAATGATTGGCTGGTGGCAAATCATCTAATAGCTGTAGGTAATCAAAGCACAAAACTGGAAGAAGTGAATTGAGCTTCCTTAGCAAGGAAACTTGAACTATTTAAAGCAATGAACACTAGGGGAAGAAAAAAGCCAAGCCAATCAACATATACCATGCCTATTTTATGATTAGCTCTTCAACATGAAAAACTTACTCTTTTTCTCTTTCTCCAAAGTCTCCCTCTCCCTTCGTTTGTCAATTATTTCACCTTCACATAGCGCCTTTTCATCTTGAACTCGTCTCAGGTCATTTGTAATGGCATCAATCTGAGGCTGAAGATTCTCACAGTTTTCTGTAGTCCTTAGTTCATTTTGCAAATCCTCTATCATTTTACGAGTATTACTTATTCTCTTCTGTCGGTCATGCTCTTCATTCTGTTTTACTGTTAAAGCTTGCTGAATTTCCTCAATCTATTAAAGTAACAGTAGGTTAATATTTCAATCATTGGGGATATAGCTCAGCGGCATAAGCACCCGCCTGGCAAGTGCAAGGTTCTGAGTTTAATTCCTGGTACTGCCAAAAAAAAAAAAAAAAAAAGATTTTAACACAGATGTGAGGCATATAGATATAATTCTATTCTTTTATAACTAGAATTTTGTTATTAAAACAAAAATGGTTTACAAGGCATTCACAGTGGTAAGATGCACGGGGCTGGGGATGTAGCTCAGTAATAGAGCACTTGCCTAGCATGCATGAGGTCCTGAGTGTGACAATCAGCACTATAGTATTCAATACATACATACATACATACATACAGCAAATATACAAAGATCCTGAGTGTTTTCCTCATGAAAAGGTAATGGGCTACCAATCCTACTAGACTACCTGTTATCTTCATTTGTTCACTACATTCTAAATATAGTACCTGGAGAAGTCCCTAAGGCTCATTACATAAATTATAAAGCCAAACAAGTTCTAAGCAGAGGTAACACATACTAAATACCATATGACTGAAATTAAAGTCATATAATGTAATAGTTTCAATAAACAGAAATCTAGGGCCGGCCAGATAGCTCAGCAGATTAAAGTGCCTGCTTATGCGGACACAAGGACCAGGGTTCAATCCCCAGTAAGTCCTGTTGGCCCCATCTCCTAAATCCTTTTTTTTTTTTTTTAAAAGAAACCTAAGTCATTTTAATTTTAAAGTACAGTAAGCTCTTGGACAAAATATTTTTTAAGAAACATTTCCAGTTAATATTGTGAGATTTAATCAACAATCTTTATAATTAAAGTGTTAACCTACAATAAATGTAAGTGATTTTTTAAAAACCAGAAATACTGATTGTAACCTGATGTTAGTGGAACTTTTATAAAAACCTGTTAAGATTTTGGGCTGGGGATATAGCTCAACGGCATAAGCACCTGCCTGGCAAGTGCCAGGTTCTGAGTTCAATTCCTGGTACTGCAAAAAAAAAAAAAAAAAAAAAAAAAAGATTTTAACACAGATGTGAGGCAGATAGATATACTTCTATTCTTTTATAACTAGAATTTTGTTATTAAAATAAGGTTAATAATTTACTGTAACCTATTTATTTGCTGACTTTATATGTACATCACATTTACCCCTGCGTCCTCCACATTATAAATGTTATAACACATTCATCAAAAAAATATGGAAGGCCAGAGGCCAGGGAGATGGCTCAGTGGAATAAGTGCTTCCCTGGCAAACGCAAGGCCTGAGTTCAATCCCTGGTTCCGCCAAAAAAAAAAAAAAAAAAATTATATATATATATATATATGAAAGGCCAGTGAAACAGCTCAGCAAATTAAAGCACCTGCAAGCAGGCTCAGGGACAGGATCTGATCTGGGGCCAGCCCTGCCCCCAGGACACACTGAGATTGTGATTGAGACTGGATGTGGTGATGCACGCCTGTAATCCCAGTGTTTATGATGCTGTAAACAGGACAGGACAATCTATGAATCTGATCTAGTAGTGAGACCTTGAATACCCTGTAGACCCTTCCCTAAAATACAAAAAAAAGGAAAGGGAAATCACTTATAATCTGAATGTCCTTAAACACCTGCATTTTATTATTATTTTTTTTTAAATTCATTTATTTATTACAGTGTCTCGCTACACATCACGGATTCTTTTTTTGCGGGGGTGGGGGGGGGTCAGCTTAGCCCGCCCTGGGAAGAGGGGGTGGCATGGCATGTGGTGCTGGGGATCGAACCACAGTCCCTGAGAGGCACTTTAGACCACTGAGCTATCTTGCCAGCCCAACACCTACATTTTAATTCCAACTGTTTATAGAACATTATATTAAATGGTACTACTAATAATTTGAGAGCTGTTTCTCATTACCTCCAATGTTCTTGCAAAATAAAGTCACTACATAACACTTTTGTATATGTATATGTATTATTATTCTATTCTGTACAGGGTTAATGTAATGTGATGAATTAATGTAAAACTAAATGTAAAAAATTACTCTGCTCAACTTTCTGTGATCCTACTTCCTTGACCACAGGAGGCTTCATGTACCATTGATAAATCATCAATAGATTGAGAGTTCCCAGGAAACAATGCTCCCAGAAAAAATGTATGCTGAGTAATGGTCATGTTGTCCCTAAAGGTACTGTTCTATGTTAAGTGACAAATTTGTTTGCCAAACAAGATGCAGTTTCTACCTTTAAAACCTCTATACTTCTAAGGCTTCTGGCCATTTGTCTGCTCCTGTGTCAGTATAGTGAAGCGGTCCTGGGCTCAGTAAGAAAAGGCTCATATTTAAACTTTAATTTGAATAAATTTAAAGGTCTGGTTTCTATGTTGAGAACTCATAACATATTTGTTATCTTTAGGAACTTGAAGTGGTGTGAACTGTTTCTTCATAAAACTTCTGCTTTGGCAATATTAAAATAATGAACTAACAAGCACATGCTAGAATCACTTCTCCCATACCAAAGACCAAAAAGAAAAAAAAAAAGTATTTAGAAATAATTACATATTTCTCTGTCACTGGATCAGAGAGAAGGAAGTAAATAATATAGCCAGGAAACCCATGAAGTCAGTCTAAGGCAGCTGGGAGAGTAAGGGGGCATATGTCACAGAAGACAAACGTGTAAGTATGAATTATCAAACACATAAGAAGTCTAACTCCAAAAAAGGGAACAAAAGACAACATACATACACTTTGTGCTCCCAGTACAATAGAAACCAAACTATTAAAAATTATTGTGCTGAGAGTGATATTTGCATACCTGTGTTTATAGCAGCACAGTTTGTAATAGCTAATTGTTGAAAACAGCCCAAGTTGCCCATTAACTGGTGAAAGAATAAAGAAGCTGTGTTTTGTTTGTTTTTTAATGTATTTGGTTGTTGCAGGGTTTCAGTATGCAGCTCAGACTCACAGCTAGGACTTGTGATCCTTCTGCTTTTAGCCTCCCCAGTGCTGGGATTATAGTTAAAGTGTTAACCTACAATAAATGTAAGTGATTTTTTAAAAACCAGAAATACTGATTGTAACCTGATGTTAGTGGAACTTTTATAAAAACCTGCCCACTCTGGCTGGCTCAGACTGGCACAGTATGTGGTGCCAGGGATCAAACCATAGTTCCTGTGCTTGCCTAAGTAAGCGCTTTAGTCCGCTGAGCTATCTCATTGGCCTGATTTTTGATTTTTTAATATAATGTAGTATTCTCTTCTACAAAGAAGTATGATCTTGAGCTATTTCTAGGAAAATGGATATACTTTTTGATGATACATATTCTTAAATGAAATAAATTATACACACATGTAAATACTACATTGTTTCTCTGGTGTGAAAAAAATCAAAAAAAGTATAAATAAGGACCAAAATGTATACCAGGAATTGTGAAATAGGAAGAAAATATTCAAATGGGGAAGGGAACAAGAGGAAAGAGAGAAAGGTTTTTTTTTTTAAAAATAAAAAAGGGAAGAAAGGAGGAAAACAGAAACAAAACTGTAAATGGGGAGGGGAGGAAGGGTTGAAGGGAGGGTAGGGCAACAGGAATAAAAACAAATTATATCATGTACAGGTAAAAACTGTCCATGATGAATGTGATCATTAAGTATCTAAAATACACTAATGAAATCTGATTTTGGGCTGGGAGATGGCTGAGTGAAATAAATGCTTCCCTGGCAAGAACAAGGACCTGAGTCCAATCCCTGGTTCTGCCAAAAAAAAAAAAGAAGAAGAAGAAAAGAAATGTGATTCCAACTGTTTTTTGTTTTGTTTTGGCGGAACTAGGGATTGAACTCAGGCCCTTCCATTTGCTGGGCAAGTGCTTATTCTACTGAGCTATCTCCCTGGCCCTGAAATCTGATTTCAAAGATTAAAAAAAAATCATTAGGTTAGCAAAGGAAGCCTACCAAAAGAAGGTCTTTGACTCTGACTTAAAAAAAAACAAAAACAACAACAACAAAAAAAAACCCTAAAAAGCAGTGTAATAATCCCGTTTTTCTAGCTTAATTTTATGAACTCTTAATTCATTCACCCAAGAAACTACCCTGTTATCACATTAGTTCTACTATGATTAATACGACTAGGGCCAGCCAGATAGCTCAGTGGATTAAAGTGCCTGCTCAGGCAGAGTGCAGCTGCTGGGGTTTAATTCCTGCCCCACCCCTGGGGCCCGCTGATACGGCAAATGAGACTTGATATAGTGGTGTGTGCCTGTAATCCCAGCACTTGGGAGGCTGAAAACAGGAGAATCACTACAAGTCCATTCTACACAGTGAGACCCTGTACTAAAATACATTAAAAAAAAAAAAAAGATTAATACTCATGTTTAGCTCGAGCAGTTAATCTACACCCCTTAGGTCACCTATCTTCACTAGGATGCTATGGTCATACTGCTTTATCTGCAATTTCTCTCAATACACCTTCTACACTAAACTGAAACTTAAGTTATTTCTCAAAGACAGATCTCCCTAGAACCCTATCAAGTAGTAACTGACCTCAGAGGTGGAGATTCTCACTGCTACTGTACTCTTATTCTTTAATTGAGCCCCACTTCAGTACCTTTGAAAGCTAAGGATCTGACTTTGCTAACCATTTTCCTTGTTAACTATCTCCCTGCAAGGTCTCACTATTCATTCACTGATGACTTTGACACCTGATTCAATATCTTCACCTATCACTGTTCCTGTCATCATGTGACTTCAACCTAAATACAGAAAATAACTCTTTAGTCTGTGTTCTGTATTTTTTTAACTTCAATCATCATGTTCATCACCAAAAATAACACCACCTCTGAAAACTGTATTTCCGTTTTGTTTTTAAGACAGGGTTTTGCTATACAGTGCAGGCTGGCTTTGAATTCATATATAGCCTAAAATGCCCTCCAACTCATAGCAATCCTCTTGCCTTAGCCTCTAAGTGTTGGGATTACAGGAATGTAGGTTATTAACATAACTATATACTAATTAAACACTTTCTATCTAGTCCTAGTTAAACTTAATTATATATCACTAGTGGCAAACCTATAGCATGCATGCTGCAGCAGGCTATTTGTTATTGAAAACTCTGGCTGGGCGTGGTGGCACAAGCCTGTAATACCGGCACTCAGGAGGCTGAGACAGGAGGATTGTTGTGAGTCGAGACCAGCCTGAGCTACTAAATGAGCTTAAGGCCAGCCTGAATGGCATAGTGAGACCCTGTCTCAAAAAAACAAAAGAGAACTCTAAAAGATTTGCCATCACTCTATACTTTCTCAATGTAAGCATGGGCTACATGGGACTAATCAACTGAACTGAAAAAACCTTAAAAACTGGTCTTACTTTAAATTTGTAGCCACAAAATTTAAATAGACAACCAAAACTATTACTAATTTGCTTCTCTAATAAAATCTACACCCTGTGCCAACCATAGGCACATTACTATAATTATAGCCACAGGAGAGGCTGCGAAAAGTTCAAGGCCACTCTGGACAACATAGCAAACCCCTGTCACAAAATAAAAAGGGATTGGGATGTAGCTCAGTGGGAAAGCACTTGCTGGACATGTAGAAGCCTCTGAGTTCAATCTTAGTATCACAGAGACAGCAATACACTGTGTAGCCTCATTCTGATGTAAATTCTTATCCTCCTTTCTTAATACTTTATTGTCATTTTCCTTCTATTAACTCATGACTCCTAGTGGCCTTGCCTCCATCAATAGAATGGTTAAAATGATAATATTCTCTTTGCCTGCTTTCAAGCTCATCACCGTACTTACATATGTATTCACTCCTCTTTATCTTGTACCATGTAAGGACAGTCCTTATAGTTAAACTAACTCCTTCAAGACTACTCCAAAATAGTGTTTCTCAAATTATTTATAATAAATAAATTTTAAAAATGCCAGCAGTTCATGGTAACATACATGCATAATTCCAGCACTATTAAAGGTTTAGGGGGCCAGGAGATAGCTCAGCAGAATTAAGTGCTTGCCTGGCAAGCACAAGGGCCTGAGTTCAATCCCCAGTTCCTCAAAAAAAAAAAAAAAAAAAAAAAAAAAAAAAAAAAAAAAAAAAAAAAAAAAAAAAAAAAAAAAAAAAAAAAAAAAAAAAAAAAAAAAAAAAAAAAAAAAAAAAAAAAAAAAAAAAAAAAAAAAAAAAAAAAAAAAAAAAAAAAAAAAAAAAAACAAAAACAAAAACAGAAAAAGAAAAGATTAAAATCTCCGGTGTGAGGTCAACCTGAACTACACAGCAACAGAAACAAACAAACACAAGCTACATTATGAACATTTTTCAATAACAAAATTTCTTAAGAATAATTAACAATTCATATAATCTCTTTCATTTTTTATGAACTTAATTATCTTAACAGCAAAAACAAAGTACAAAAAGAAAACTATAGAACAATATCCTTCATAAACACAGACATACAAATCCTTTAATGGAATGTTGACAAAAACACAATATATAAAGAGTATGCTTATACACTACAAAAAACTGTAGTCTAGAGATGTAAGGCTAATTTGATCTTTTAAAAAAATCACTCATATTCTATTAGATTAACAGGTTATAGGAAAGAACTGAAAAATCATTTATATATAGAAATATACTTAATAAAACTGAACAACCATGTATAAGTCTTAGGGTTTTCAGAACCCTAAGACTGTATTTTGGAACTCTGAGAACCTGATCAAGAACTTCTACTGCCAAAATAGATAATGGTGAAAAAGTAAATGCTTTTCTTTTAAGATCAAGAATAAGGACAGGGTGTATACATTCTCCACTCTTATTCAAGAATACTGGAAATTCTAGCCAGTGCAGTAAAGTAAGCAAAGAGAATTTAGCACATAGAAATCAGAAAGGAAAAAACAAGTCTGCACATGACATGATGTAGGAAATCCCAAGAAATGCACCAGGAAGAAAGGAGGGAAGAGGAATGGATGGAATCAGGCAGACTGGCCTGCCAGCTTACTAATGAAAACTGAAGGTTTTATATATCAGAAGAACAACAAAATGCTATGAAAATTAAAGATCTAAATAAATGTAGATATATAACGTTCCTAGCCTGGAAGATATAATAAAAATTTCAATTTTCCCCAAAGGTTTAATGCAATTAAAATCTTAACAGTTTTGTTAGATATAGAAAAGATTTGGATTTTCTCAGGAATGGCAAAGTAAAGAATTCTTAAAATTCTCTCCATTAAAAAAAACCAAATCAATGAATAATGACAAAAACTATCAAAATCAGCTTTTATAGCAAGCTAGAATTTAACTAAAATGCCTGCTACAATCCAAGGAAGTGTTCAATCAAGGCAAATGCCTGAGTCTTATGGAACATGCCTGATTCCCATCCCTATTCCCTACTTCTGTGGTAGCCTTGAAAACCAAAATCCCACAACCACAGTGAAAAGAAATGTAGGAAACTAGTTTGGATAATTTGTACTGTTGATTTCTACTGGTCTATTGAAAGGAACAGTTAATGATTTTTTTTTTTTTTTTTTAAAGTACTTAGCACAGGGTCTCACTATGCAGGTCAGACTCATGATCCTCCAGCTTTTGGCTGCCCCAGAACTGGGATTATAAGAGTGTGCCACCATGTCCAGTTTGGCCGCCCCAGAACTGGGATTACAGGAGTGTGCCACCATGGCCAGTCTTGGTGGGCTCAGTGCACTTGAGGGTGAGGCCAGATGCATGTGGTGCTGGGGATCAACCCTGGTCCCTACACTTGCTAAAGCAGGTGTTAGTCTGTTGAACTATCTTGCCAGCCCTAATGCTTAACTTTTTTTTCTTTTGACCAATTTTGTACACATATCTGGCAATTAGAACTACTTTGAAGATAATAATATGCAATATAATAACCATTGTTAATTCTTATCATTTTGTTTTGAAATTCTGTACCATTTCTAATTTTTTTTTTTCTTTTTGAGACAGGGTCTCACTATGCAGTTCAGGCTGGCCTTAAGCTCACTTTGTAGCTCAGGCTGGTCTCAAATTCACAACAATCCTCCTGCCTCAGCCTCCCCAGTGCTGGGATTACAGGCATGAGCCACCATATCTGGCTCATTTCTAATTTTTTAATTTGAAATTTAAAAAAATTTTAAGAGAATTTTTTTAATCTCTTAAAAACAGAGATGTAGGAAACAAATTGGCAAAGTGACATGTGTAAAACTCTGTGAGGACTTACATTAAGTGTAAATGCATTATATATCCTAATTCAAAAAGCAGAGACTGGCAGAATGGATTAAACAAGCATGATTCATCTATATACTGTTCAAAAGAGACATACTTAAAAGTCAAAACACAAAAGGTTTAAAATAGGAATTTACATAGCCACAATGAAATTGTTTTCCCCTAGTAATCCTTATTTCAGTAAACACTACCACTACTCATGAATTAAGTAAAAAAAAAAAATTAGAAATACTGTTTATCCTTAGTTTAAAAACATTTTTTAAAAGGCCTTTTCATGGTTTCTCACTATTTAGAATTCAATTTATTTTTTGTTTTCTTTCTGTACACAGTTCTAGTATGTCTCTCACTACTCCTGTGTTACTTCTCAGGAGTAATACTAGACCCAAAAGAACACTGAAGCAAAACTTTTTAAATGTTGAAAAAAATAAAATAATTTCTACTGTAGAATTCACTAACTAGTCATATAACATTGCAGAGGAGTGTTAGAAGATCTTTTCAGATATATAAGGACTTGGAAAGTTTACCACCCCAAATGCCTCTATAAAACCTACAAAAAATATACTTTAATAAGGCAAAAAAAATTTTAAATCCTCCTTTTCATAAGAGGAAACCAGAAGATGTACAATACAGGAAGCAACATGATCAAATAAGCTAATAAAACATGAAATCCAAATAAATAGCAAGAGTAAAAAGTAGTATTTGAAATAGTAAGTCAAATTCTTAATACTAATATGGAGGTGGAGAGATGACTCAAAAGTATGCTAACATTTTTATCTTAATTAGGTGAAAGAAGAAAAATGCTAGTAATTCTTTTATTAAATATATTAAACTTTTAGAGTACTAGAACAGGCCTAGAGCATAGAACTTTCAAACTACAGAGTAAAATGGGCTGGGAAGATAGATCAGTGGCATAAGTGCCTGCCTGGCAAGCACAAGGTCCCAAGTTCAATTCCCAGTTCCAAAATCAAAACAAACTACAGAATAAAAATGGAGTAAAAACATTGATCAACTGGAACAGAAAGTATAAAGAATAGTAAAAGGAATTAAATAAAAACAAGTAGAAAACATGATAGCAAATTAAATTACTTAAACTCCTTTAGTGACAGATTTTATAACAAATGAAAAAATTCAAGTTGGGCATGGTGGTGTACACCTACAGTCCCAGCTCTCTGGGAGGCTAAGGCAGAAGGATGGAGCCTAGCATAGGCAACTTGAGACTTTCTTTCAAAACAAAAATGCAAAAAAGGGCTTGAGACATAGCTTAATATAAAAGCACTGGGTCTAATCTCTAGTATTGAAAAACAAAACACTCATATTACTTTGTAGACAAAATATGCAGAAAGAAAAAAAAAAAAAAACCCCCGCCAGGTATGGCGGTGAATTACTATAATTCCAGTACTTGAGAGACTAAGCCAGGAGGATCATGGTGAATTTGAGGCCAGTCTGGGCTGCAGGGTGAGTTCAAGGTCAGCTTGAACTGCATAACGAAACTCTGTTTCAAAACAAAATAAAGAACAACAACAAAAAACTTTAAAATCTAGGCAGCAAAAATGTACATAAAGGGAAAATATAGGGGCTGGGGAGATGGCTCAGTGGAATAAGCATTTCCCTGGCAAGTGCAAAGGGCTGAGTTCAATCCCTGGATCCACCAAAGAAAAAAAAAAAAAAAAAGGAGAGAAAAACATAAATCTATACTTGTAGGAAATACAGTATTAATACGAAAAATAGACTCATCAACTAGTTTAAAAAATGTAGTGCATTTGAGCAATACAATTATACTAAGCCTATTCTAACACACACATACAGAGATCTATAGTCACAAATACAAAAAGCAAAGCATTTCAAACAAAAGTTTAAATTCTCTATCTAAGGAACTAGGATTTATCAGTGGAACAAAGCTTTGGTTTCAATCCCAGGTATCTATCTCCCCAAATCTACGTACCTGTAGAACTTAAAACAACTATAATTTACAAGTAATCTTAAATAAATGAAAATGATAAAATCTTTAAAAAAAAAAAAAGGATCACTTATGAGGTTAGCTAAAATAGTAGTTTTGAGAAATTTTCCCATGATCTGCTACATGACTATAATATGCCCAAATCCTAAATCTCCTTTACAGATTAACATATGAAATTTAGAATGAGGAAAATTTTCAACAACTTCCAAACAAGAATTCAATCCATTATTCAGACAGAGAGAAGAATTAAGATAATGAAAATTCCAATAGGAAAGCTTACATGTTTATCTTTCCTTTCTATAAAATCTTGCTTTTGTTTGCATCTTTGAGATGTCTCCTTAATCTCTGTTGCCTGTGAGAGGAAAAACAATTACTTAAAAATTCAATTCAGTTATGTAGTCCCAACCACCCAAATATTATTACATGAGTAACAATGCCTTAATTTATTTACATAACTTCTAATTACATAGTATCAAAATATCAACAGTATAGGAAATTCTAGAAAAGCTGTAATATGCATACATATGATTACTTTTCATATTTATTTCCCTGTTATTTTATGATCCTGAAAACAATCTTATGGGATAGTCAAAACAGATGTTGCAGCTTTTTTACACGTAAAATAAGGTCTGACAGTTACTAAGTGACAGAGAGGGATTTAAAATATAGTTCTATGTGAATTGAAAGTCTGCGCCTTGCCTTTAACATTGTATTACCTCCACAAAATGTTAAAAACAATCTTAAGTACTTGAAAAAGCTTTCTGCTGGAACAGGGGAGCAAGAATAAGAGCAGCATCAATACTAAACAAAATCAACCATTTTATTCCTATTACATGGTTAAGGTTACTAACAACTTATTTTTTAAAATACAGGATTGCATTACTGCACAGTCTAGGAGCACTGCTTCAGGAAAATAATTCTAAAACATCTCAGGTTACATAGACTATGCAACACAGTAGGCTCACCAACTGCCTTAACATTTGGGCTTCTGTTAGAAACTGACAAGAAATACAAGGGTTTTAAATGATTCTTTACTTAAGAGAATTAAAATTTACTGTATATATTTCTTACAGTATTTAAAAAAAAAGTAGTTTAGCAGTAAATTCAGGAACCAAAAAAAAGGTATTAGAAACCCACAACTTACCTATAACTACCACCATTAATGTGAAATAACTACCTCTATCCCTGAAGTCATGTTATCTCTGGCATTTGGAATCTTTAACTATAAAGTTAAGAAACTTCTTTAGACAACAATACTAAAATTAAAATGATCAATAGTAGCTCTCTTAAAATCAGATCCAACCGAGTTCTAGTAACTATTCAGTCTTCTAGACTTGAGCGTAACAGTTCTAAGTCACTAACACATACTAAATTAAAATATAGTGGAGCTTTTCTGACATAGTAGGAAAGTTAAAATTAGTAATTCTTTTCCGTTTTTTATACTCTATATTCCTAGATACAGCCTTTTTAAAAATTTATGTATCTAGTACAGGGTGAGGCATGCCCGCAGAGCATGTGGTACTGGGGATCCAACCTAGTCCTTGAGCTTGTTAGACAGGTGCTTAAAGACCATTGAGCTAATTGCAGCTTGGCCTTTTGTACTCAATAAGCACTGATTAACATACACACTTCAGTAAACATATGACACATCTCTAGATAAAAGAGCTATGGGTAACGTTTTTTCACATAAGTTAAGCTTAATTAAACTCGTATACTGGAGGAAGGGTCAAAGGGAGTGGTTCTCGGGGAGCTATCCTGTCCCTAGCCCCTTCCTCTCTGGCTCTTTCCTATATTTCCTCTGTTCTAGCTGCCATATGGTCATCTCAGGTCCACAGCAAAGGATCCAGCCAATCATCTTCAATGTCTAAAACTGGAAGCCATACTAAACCTTTAAGCTATTTATATTAGGTATTTTTTCATTATAGCAACAAAAACCAGCTAACAGTAAGTATAGGGGAAAAAAAGGTGGTATATACAGGTTGAACATCCATAGTCCAAATCTACAACACCCCTCAAATCTGAAACATTATGAGCACCAACAAGATACCTAAGAAGTTTCAGGTTTTTGGATTTTCTGATTGACTGGGAAAAGAAAGCACAAAATACTGCTCAATCAGAAAAATCTATACAAATATTCTAAAACCACCAACGCTTGAATACGAAGCACTTCTGGCCCTAAGCACTTTGCATAAAAAAAGATACTCAAAATATACAGGGTCCAGGAATACCTGCAGTTTTAGACATTTATTGGGAAGTCTTTGACCTTCAAGTCCTTAAATGTTAAGCCATGATCATAAACAACTCCCTACTACCTTTTTTTGCATTTTTAGTACAGGGTCTACAGGGTCTCACTACACAGATCATACTCATAGTGATCCTGTTTTCAGCTTCCCAAGTGCTGGGATTCCAGGAGAACGCCATCATGTGCAGTTTCAATCATAATCTCAATGTGCCCAGGGGTGGGGCCAGCATGGTACTCCAGGGATCGAACCCCTGGTCACTACACCTGCCTAAACGGGTACTTTAGTCTGCTGAGCTATTTGGTCAGCCCCATAAACAATTTTTATTTATGTTTATGGTTTTGTGAACTGACCTCATGGCTTCAAGCATGCTTGGCAAGTGTTGTACCATAACCGACATTCCCAGATGACCATATACAATTAAGTTACACTTTTTTTTGTTTTGGAGACAGGGTCTCACTATGCAGTTTGGGCCAGCCTTGTGCTCACTTTTGTAGCCCCTATGTGGTCTCACAATGATCAACCTCCTGTCTCAACTTTCACATGCTGGGATTATAGGTGTACAATACCATGCCTGGTTTAAAGTTATACTTTTAAAATAAAAAATGCTTATACTAGTTACTATAGGAAATACACGATTTTCTGTATCCTCCTCAAAATGGGTGTATAACTGCAACAGAGCAGATGCAATAAGTTCAGAAAAGGAGCTCAATTTTTCTAGGTTACTATTACAAATCATTCTGTATTTAAAAACAATTCCATTTGAAGTCTTGAGTGGTGGCATACACCTGTAAACCCATACCTATGAAAGGATGAGGTAGAAGAATTCCAACTTGGAGTCCAGCCTGGGCAACCTAGAAACTTCACAAGATCCTGAATCAAAATAAAGTACACCCTAGGAAATATTCTGAATGAACTACAGAATAATTTTTGTGTTTGCAAAGTTAAAACTCAGGTTATCCAAAATGAAAAAGTACCTTTTCTTTGATTTGAGCCTCCAAATCATAGCGTTGCCTTTCAATTTCCTTAATTCTATTTGTAATAGGGATCTGCCCTTCTTTAAGTTTTTTGACCTCATCCTTCACTTGGTCACGAGCCAGTTTTACTTCTTCATACTCCTGACGAACATTTTCATATTCCTTGAAATAATCAAAAAGCAGAAGTTAACACAGTAAGTAGCTTAAACTAACTCATACACTAAAATCAAGGTACAGACAGAAACCAAATTTAAATGTTTTGGCACTAAAATGAGATTTTCCCTATTATCTCAAATAAAGAGTTAAGGGATATATAAAGAAGTGAAATAAATGAATTATAAAGGTAAAAATGAGGGAAAAAACAAAGTGGTCAGAAGAAAAACAAAAAATACACAGCTAGCCAGTTAGCCGAAAATGACTAGATGTCACTAGAATTTGACTGGAAACAAAAGCATTAAAACAGCTATATAAAGAATACAATATATAAAGGAAAGAACATAAACATATGTTAAAGAAAGTCAAAGATGAAGAATTTTAAAGACTGAAAGCAATTTTTAAAAATGACAAAGCAAAAGATTTTGAAAGATTAAAATCGATAAAAAAGTGTACAGGGACAAAAAGCTTTAAAAAGACACAAAGAAAGGAAAAAAAACCTCAGAACAATGAAATTTGAAACACAGAAGGGAGACTAGTACAATATTCTTTTTCAACTTATTAATGAACATTTCTTTTTAATCTTGGAAAACCCTATAAACATATTTTTTGCTATTTTGTTCTAAGTACTAAAAAAGTAACACTGAGAGAACTAAATCTTTAGCAGTTTTGGTCATATGTAATAAAATACTCATTACACAAGTGATCAGAATATGGCAGCCTCAAGAAAATAATGAAACATCAACAGAAGACTACAGTTAAGAAATGTTACATCTGTAGATGAATTTGACATGAGTAGCACACTCCAAATAAATGCTTAGTGACCCGAGTCTACTCGAATTTTCACAAGCATAAACATGTACAGATAGTTAACATTTTCTTTTTAAAAACATCAAAGAACTACTTGCTAAGGACTAAACTCTGGCAGAATTAAGAGTAATGATCTATTATACATGATTAGCATGTACCTATATAACAAGTCTTAAGTTTTATTATGTGCAGTATATGAAGCACAAATGAAATTTAGTATCTGATGTATATAAGGTAATAACTACTCTGCTACTCAAAGAACCATTTTATCTTTAATATTCACACTTACCACCCATGGTCTTTTGGCTTCAAGCATCTCAATTAAATCTAAATGTCTCTTACGCTCATAGAACCGCTCTACATCCTGTTTATATCTTTCATTTCTCTGAACCATTTTCTCTAGATAATCAGTTTTTTCTTTGCATGAAGTCTAAAATAAATTGTTGAACAATTAGATTAACGGAAAAAATAGGTCAAATCTTTTAATGAAACATAGTAGTAGCAACATTACAAAACTAAAAATTTCATTTTTTAAGAAATTAGCAGTCCAATTAAATACAAGATGACCACAAATTGCACATTTTTCATTAATTTCAATAATACAAGAGGAAATAAAAAATGACAATTTTATCAAAATTTATTCAACACAAGAATTCATGGGTTGAGGGGCTGGGGAGATACCTCAGAGGTCTAAGCACCTGTCAGACAAGTATAAGGACCCAAGTTCAATCCTTGGTACCTCGTGCTATGCCAGCCACCAAAACCAAGCATGGTGGCATTTATCTGTAATCTCAGCACTAGGGAGGCTGAGACAGGAGGATCACTATGAGCCCTAGCTGTACAGTGAGACCCTGTACCAAATAAATAAGTACATAAATCTTTAAAAAAGAACTGACTGATTGAAATGACACATACCCAAATAATACTCAGAACAGCTCGTGCATAAATTAAATGAATGCACTGCCCAAGTAATGCCTGGGGTAAACTGCGAAGTTAATATTCACATATAAACTCTAGTCAAGGTTCTACAACTTATTAATCACATAACTGCAAGAAAACCTAGACACATCTTTGAGTCAAGACTCATCCTGCCTAAAGATAAAAGTTACCTCTCCAACCCACTGCAGGGGTAGAAGAAATTTGTTCAAAAGGATTAAGTATCCCTTATACAAAATGCAAAGGGAGAGATGTTTGTGATTTTGAGATTTTTCAGATTTTGGAATATTATCAAAGATGTTATCAGCTGAGTATCTCTAATCTAAAAACCCAGAATCTCAAATGTTCATCATTTGACACTATTTTTAAAAAATAGGATCTCACTCTGTAGACCACGCTAGCCTTGAACTCTTGATTGTCCTTGTTCAACCTCTTGAGTGCTGGGATTATAGTCATGAGCAGCAATGTGCAGGAAAAAAAAATCAAACTTTTTTGAGTACCAATGTGACACTAAAAAGTTTCAGATTTTGAAGCATTTCAAATTTTGTATTAGGAATGCTCAAACTGTAAATGAAAGCTCAACAAAAGCTTACCAATGATATACAAATGAAAAGTAGTACAAGCATTATCAGGTTATGAAACCCCACTGAAATGTTATAAAAAATCATAAAATTAGATATACATTATAAAGCATAGTTATAAGGTTTCTCATTATGAAAATATATTGATTTATTTCAGATTCAAGGATATGAAAAAAGATGCATTAAATAAAACACTATATAAATAGTATGATTTAAAAGGACATTTCTAAAGGCTGAGAATTTTAAGTATAAAGTTCTCTTTAGAATGCCTTCCTTCATGAGACTGAAAAAACTGAGAAAAACTGAGAAAAACACTGAGAAAACTGATTCGACAGAGGTATATTAAACACTGTATCTGCTGTATTACCTACTCTAGATGATACACAGCACATAGTAGGTCATTAACTACTAACAATGACAGAATTATAACTTCCTAAGAGAAAAACACTATTGAGGATTCCTTAAAAACTCAAATTACTGATATGTGTTGCTGAAATAAAATGTTCCAAACTTTACATTACCAAAAATGAGTTCTAATTCGTTACTTTAATTGATGTACACAAGTATAATGGTGGGTTTTAAATCAAAAAAAGGCAATCAAAATAAAATATAAGAACTCTCTCAGGGAACAGAACTACCACTCACTACCACTTGTTGAAGCCTATATCCAGATGCACCCCAAAGCTTCTTGACTCATTGTGAGGGCTTTGGGTATGTGACATTGGGATTAAGGGTGAGTGATGATTAAACTAGTTCAGTACTCTGGATGTGGACAATGGAAGCTCTACCACACATGAGAATGGAATCCAAAAGTTCACGAAGAAAGTAAGCTCTAAGCCGGGCGTGGTGGCGCACGCCTGTAATCCCAGCACTCGGGAGGCTGAGGCAGGAGGATTGGTATGAGTTCGAGACCAGCCTGAGCTACAAAGTGAGCTTAAGGCCAGCCTGAACTGCACAGTGAGACCCTGTCTCAAAAAGACAAAAAAAAAAAAAAAAAAAAAGAAAGTAAGCTCTAGCCTGATAGCTGCCCTGCCACTGTTTTCCCTCTGTCATACAATGCTGCTTTTCAGTCAGCTGACGATGGACTAAAACCTCTACTAATTGTGTGACTTTTAATTTGGGAGTGTTGGGTATTTTGGCTTAAATTTCACAATTGAAATAGAAATCAGAAAAGGATAGAAAAAATGAATTGTCTAAATACCTCTAATTGTTTCTCTTTCTCCCTGAAGTTTTTGAGTTCACAATGATAACTATGCATTTCTGGAGGACCAATTGACTTCTCAGTAGCTTCAAGGAGTTCAATCTTACTAAGTTTTGCAAATTCTCCAACTTTGTCCTAAAGCACAAAATTAAATACCCAAACAATTATCACTTATAAATATCATGAAAATATATTTTATTCAATAATTATTTGTCAATGTAGACCTTGCTCAGCTAGGCATGATGATCCAAATGCCTGTAGCCCCAGACCTCTGAGGCTGAGGCAGGAGGATTGCAAGTCTGTGCCCAGTCGGGGCA
Organism: Ctenomys sociabilis; assembly: GCA_004027165.1. Taxonomy (NCBI): domain Eukaryota; kingdom Metazoa; phylum Chordata; class Mammalia; order Rodentia; family Ctenomyidae; genus Ctenomys; species Ctenomys sociabilis. The sequence continues at coordinate 40,873 of PVKA01011331.1, forward strand.
ACGAAGCATCATTAATGACTATCATAAAATTAAAAAAATAAGCAGCGAAGATGTCACTCAGTGCCAAGGCCTTTGGGTTCAGCTACCAGTATGGGGAGGGGGGTTCACTTTAAAACCTTTATATTGAGCTGGACATGATGGCATATACCTGTAATCCCAGCAATTCAAGAGGCCAAGGCCAGAGTCCAGAGATACAGCTCAGTTGTGCAGCGCCTGCCTGCCAAGTGCAAGGTCCTGAGTTTTATTTCTAATACTCTGCCCCTCCCCCACCAAAAAAAGGGCAAGACAGAATGATCACATATTCAACTTAAGACATATTTGACTTTAACATCCTTATCAAGATACTCATTTGTTAACAAATTCAAGACATGAGGCATAAGTTTTAGTATAACAAGTACCTTATACAACTATAGTAAAATGATTTTAGAAAACTGCTTATTAACAAAATTGTAAGGTTCTACAAATGAAGCACATAGCTGTTAAAACTTATTCACATACTTAAAAATGTTACAACTATTTGGTATAAAGCACTATAATTTATGCTTTTATTAATGAAATTAGTAACATACTATATGAGACACTCTTTTACATTCAATTGTTAGTATTACAAGTGTTAGTTAAGGCTAGGGAGATGGCTCAGTGGAATAAGTGCTTCCCTGGCAAGCGCAAGTGCCTGAGTTCAATCCTCGGTTCTGCCAAAAAAAATAGTGTTGGCTAAGGGAGGAAGATCATTCAAAATTAGACTGGGTAACTCAGTGAGATCCTGTCTCAAAATAAGGACAAACAATAATTATGGTGCTGGGGATATAGCTCAATGCAAAAGGGCATACATATAATCCTCCATAACACAAGAAAAAAAGGAAGGCTGCTATGCTCATCCATGGGTACACCTGCAGTCACCGCTCTGGGAAGATGAGGAAGGTGGATCACAAATCCAAGTCCACCCTGGGCTACTTGGCAATTTATTGAGAATCTGTCTTCAAAAATGTTAAAAAGGGCCAGGGTTGTAGCTCATTATGAAGACCCTGGGTTTAATCCTCATTATTGAGGAAAAAGAAAAAAAAAAAAGTCAATGCACTATTTACACTGCAACATGCTATACTATGTGCAATATAGACAGGTAGCCTAATAGACAGTAATCAGTACACTGTCCCTTGAAAACTACTTACATTCTTATATGGCATAAAGAAGATATATTTTATATAAAATTTACTCATGATTACATTTATTTCTCTCATACCTGAGGTAGAAACTGGCAAAGATTGCCCACTTGAATATTTAGGGCTGCAACCTGTTCTTCTACTACTTTCTGGGTTGTAGACTTTTTGTTGATGGACCAAGAAGACTGATTTTTTGCCACATCAATCTCACGGGTGATAACAAGATTTCCAGAAGTCCTGAACCTAATTAAAAAATAATTTTAACATCTTTATATTCAGAACACATATAGTAATTTAGAAGTAAAATTTCCAATATTCACTTGTACCAAAGGTGCCAGGATATTATTATAATTTGTATTCTTTTGATATTGGTCCCTCCCAAAAAGGAAATCTGAACATATTATTAGTATTAATACTATACCTGACTACATGTCAGTTACTATTCAATATTCAAAATCACTGAACATGTTAAAATAAAAGTAAAGCAAATGACAATATTAATTCCCAAACACTACCAGAAGAGTCATGTATCTGGAGCTATTTCTCCTTTAATCATTATGCTATTCAAACACATGCACTAATTCAATTCAGAATAACTTCAGTGTATTAAAGCACATAACAGTTAACCCTTAAATTTTCCTTTACTTTGACAATGTCTGAATGAAGACCACTCCTGCATAAGCATTTCCAGAAATCAAAATTGACCTGTCCAGACAGGTGGCCTGATCATTTCCTCAATGTGTACCCCACTCTGAATTCAGAAAGAATTACATTACATGGCTATAAAGGAACATTAAGCAATATAGAATCTGAAAGAAGGGTATTTACTTATTTCTTGCTTTTAGAAGTACTACTGCTTCACACTTCCCATCTATTCATCCATCTTCTTCACTGGGAATCAGCAGCATGTAGTAAAAAGATAAATTATTGGTATCTAATGCCTGAATGACAATAATTTGTAAATGTTGTATATATAAGATTATATTGTAACCAGAATACTTCAAATGCAAGACTGCAGAAATTTTTAAAAAGTAGCTTTAAATTTTTACTACTAGCAAAATGATTAGTAAAATACCCTTATTGACCCTCCGGATGTGACAGACAACTAAAAGTAGTAAAACTATCTTTCTAAATGCATTTATTAGTTAGCATGAAGACAAGGAATTCTGATTAACATCCTTGTGCAGATGAAAACCCAGAGTAAAGAAAATAAAACTGACTTTCAACTTGAAGGCATCTGCCAAGCCAGGGGACTTTTGAGGGTTCATTTTCACAAGCTCCTTACAGACTGCAGACCAAGGATAGAGCTGCTCTACGTGGACAGTGTAACAGAAAACCATACTTCACAATGCCATCAGTATTGGGAACAAGGCAAAACTGCCTGTCTCAGACTGTGAAACACAAAAAACCTTGCCTAAGAGAACTAATGCCAAGTCATCCTCATACAGGTTTGTATCTTGAAGTTACATAACACTGAGGTTCAATAACTTCCCAGATGAGAATTAATTGTATCTCAATTATGATCCCAGTTTTTTAAACATCTAATGGTTTCTGACAAGCTGGTAAAACTTTGTTCTTCTGAAATCTACTTTTATTCTCAAAGAATTAATGTAGAAAACATTCAAGAAGAAAGAAGCTTCAAGGCCAGCCTAGGCTACACAGTGGAGTCAAGGATAGTCTTAACTACACAGCAAGACCCTATCTTAATATAACAACAGCAATCAAAGAGAAAGAACCAGCCTCACTGGAAACACAAACAAGGAAATAACACAACCACAAAGATGAAGAACATGAAAAATGTTTAGAAACATAGATGAATGAGACAGCCTAGAATCTGTCTAGAAGTATTTCTAGAAGGATGAGAGACAAGAGAATGGTTCAGAAGCAGTACTTTAAGATAACAGGCAAGGATTTTCCAAAACTAATGAATGACATCAAACTATACATTTAGCAAAATCCTAAATATAAGACAAATAAATATAATCAAATCTGTATCTATGATATGAAAGTATAAAACATCAAACACAAGGAATTCTGTATTTTGAGACTGATCATTATCAAAAAAAATGTAGGATTAGATTTACATTAGAGACAATGGTATATTTTGAATGCTGAGATATGTTAGTATAGTTTTATTCTTAGCAAATATATCTTTTAATAGAGAAAAATAACAATGATCCAAATTAATGCAAAATTTAAAATTAATGCAAAATTTTTGAAAATATCCTTCTAGCAGAAAGATAATAATCCCAAAAGATAAGAAATGCAAAGAGAAATTAGGATTTAGCTCAGGAGCAGACTGCCTGCCTAGTAAGCATAAAGGTCAGGGCACAGTACTAAAAATGAAAAAAAAGAAAAATGAAAACGAAGTAGAAATATGATAAGCCTAGACATTGAAAGTATAATCAGTGTATTATTAATAATGTTTTGAGTTTAAACAAGATCAAATTTTAAGACTTTAAATTCGAAGAAGTTGTCAAAATCAAGGTTTTAATTGTTCAGTTATTAAAATAAAGCTAAAGACTTTAATAATCATTTATGTCAAAAAACTCTAGTCACCATTAAATGGGAACACAATCTCCAAGACAACACAGAAAGAAAAGTGAAACAAAACTCCAATGAGAAATTTGGGATTGTAATCTCAGCACTTGGGAGGTTGAAATGAGGATTTCTACAAGTTCAAAGCCAGCCTGGGCTACATACTGAATAAGTTTATAAACCCAGCCTGAATTACAAAATGAGGTCCCATCACAAAAAGAAAAATCCAATGAGAAAAGAAAAATACCAAGGAGTGGGACAAATAAAAATGAGAACACAGAGCCGGGCGTGGTGGCGCAGGCCTGTAATCCCAGCACTCTGGGAGGCTGAGGCAGTAGGATTGTTGTGAGTTCGAGACCAGCCTGAGCTACAAAGTGAGCTTAAGGCCAGCCTGAACTGTATAGTGAGACCCTGTCTCAAAAAGACAAAAAATAAAATAAAATAAAATAAAAAATAAAAAAATAAATAAAAATGAGAACACTGTAAAAGTAAAAAATATAGGGAATTATGATACATGTTTTTTTGGTTTTTTTTGCAGAACTGGGCACTGAACTCGGATTCTTGTACTTGCCAGGGAAGTGATTATTCCACTGAGCCAACTCCCTAGCCCCAGAATTATGATATATGTAAACAGACTATACACTTTGCTATACAAGAAAGAAGTGAATAATAAAACCATAATGAAAAATTACATTAGAATTAGAAATGACTCCATGTTTAAAAGTTACAATATTATTCAAAAAATCAGAAAACGAATATAAGAAATTGAAAGTCCAGCCTGGGCAACTTAGTGAGACTCTGTCCAAAAAAAAAAAAAAAGTAGTCCTAGGACTATAGCTTGGTGGTAGAGTATACCTGAGTTAAGATTCCCCAGTATTAGGTAGGGCCGGGGAGATGGCCCAGTGTAATAAGCACTTCCCTGGCAACTGCAAGGGTCTGAGTTCAACCCCCAGTTCTGCCAAAAAAAAAAATCACCCAGTATTAGTATTGAGAAAGGGGGGAGAGAGGGGGAAAAGGAAGGGAGGGGAGGAGAGGACAGTGGGAAAGAAAAAAAAGGAAAGGGGAGGGACGAAAGGATAAGTTAGCTGTAGACAAGAATACAAATTTTAGAGAAGCATGATATACAAGAAAGGTAAAAATTAGTTTGCTGAAAGAGTATTATGACAGTCTTATTAAAAAAAAAAAAAGACTCTAAAGAACAGGAAAGGGAGCAGGGGAAAGATAGACTCTAAAGAACAGGAAAGGGAGCAGGGGAAAGATTTATGTATGTAGGCAGGATGGTTTGGACAACTGTACTGTGCATTTCTAAGGTCTAGAAGCAATTAAGACTTTGTTTCATCTCCTGTTTCCAACTGTTTCTCTGTTTTGTCTTAATCTCTTATATATTTCTTCCTTCTTTCAATTTCACATGCATATATATGGTAATATGAATAACTGGCTGGAAGACAACACTATGTATTACAACAAATACTGTGAAATTCATATTACTTTAAGTAAAAATCTGTATCACTTGTAATTTTCTCTGTTTTAATTCTAATTTGAACTCTTTTTTATTATTTTTTACAGAACCAGGGCTTGAACTCAGGTCCTTGTGCTTGCCAGGCAAGTACTTATTCTACTGAGCCATCTCCCCAGCCCCTGTACTCTCATTAAAAAAAAAAAAAAAAAAGACATGGAGCCCAGCCAAATAGCTCAATGGATTAAAGTACCTGCAAGCAGGCACAGGGGCCTGTGTTGGATCTCCCAGCCTGCCATGCTGGCCCCACCTCCAGGGTATGCTGATACAGCAATTGAGACTGGGCTTGGTGGCACACCTGTCATCCCAGCTCTTGGGAGGCTGTCAACAGGTGGATCATGAGGAGTCTAATCTAGTAATGAGACCCTGAAAACCCTGTAGACTCCTCTCTAAAAAAAAAAAAAGAAGAGCCAATTATGGTGGTATACACCTACAATCCTCACACTCAATGAGTATTAAGCAAGAGAATCCCTCTATGTAGAAGGTCAGGCTGGGCTAAACACTGACTTCAAGGGCAGCCTACCAACCTGAACTACACAGTAAGACCATGTCTCAAACAAACAAAAACAGAAGAAAAGAATCCAGGTGTGGTGATGCACACCTACAATCTCAGGATTTGGGAGTCTGAGGCACAAGGATTGCTGTAAAAGTCCACCCTGGGCTACATAAGGGTGTTCAAGGACAGCTTGCACTACATACTAAAACCCTGTCTCCAAAAAAAAAGAGATAAACGAAATTAGAGATGACACAAAAATTATGTGTTACATAGGCCAGGAAGATAGCTCAGTGACATAAACATGTACCTTGCAAGTACAAGGTCTCAAGTTCAATCCCTGGTATACTCCCCAAAAATTGTGTCACACAGAAGACAAACCATTAATAAACTATAAATACAATAATGATTCAAGAAGAAAAGAAAGTCTAAGTAATTCCATCATCAGTAAGCCAAATCATTATAATTAGAAAAACAAAAAATTACATCAGGAGTTAGAAAAGACCAATAGCAAAGGTAATTTTACCTGTAGGTTAAATATTCAAACATCAAATATCCCTTGCAAATAGACACAAAAATGTTAAAACAGAGAATCAAATCAAGCAACACATCAAAAGGCTGTAACTGTATTTATTCTAGGAGTGCAAAATTAAATGAATTGTGGGAAATTAACTCAAACTAAAACATGATCAATTTAACGAATGTTGATAAAATTCATTACCTATTCATAAATGAAAGCATACCAAATCAGGAACAGAAAGGAATATCCTCAAACAAGTAAAGGGCACTTTGTAATATCCTGCAGCAACACACTTCACTCAGGACAAAATGCTTTTCTCTTCTTCAGAAACAGCAAACTCGTCTGCGTTGGTGGTATAGTGGTGAGCATAGCTGCCTTCCAGAAACAGCAAACTCAATTCAATCCCAGCTCTTCAGCGTAAGCTGGTTTTGCCTGCAACACTATTTCCAGATCTTCTCATGCCTGACTATCTCTTCCCATTAACACTTCTCAGCTCTGGGTGTCAACATGGACTTCCTGGACACTCAGAATAAAAAAGTGTCTCAGTTAAGTAGTAAATCTCATTGAGGCCAATGATGAGCTAAATCTAAATTCTCTGTCATGAATTTAGCTGACATGGCATAGATCAGACTTCTTTCTTTCATCTGTACCTTTTCCACTGGTGATTTCATTGCTTATAACTCATCTCTATCCAAAGATATTTTTAGCTCAGACTCTTCCCTGCATGACAAGTTTATATATACAACAGTCCATTCAACATTTCTACCTGAATGCCTACTAGGTATCTCAAGTATTACTACTTACCAGGCTAGTCTCAAACTCGCAAAGATCCTCCTGCCTCAGCCTCTGAGTGCCAGGATTACAGGCACACACCACCATACCTAGCCAATATGTCCTGAAGATCTTTCTTTTTGAGGAAGGGTCAGACTATGTAGTTCAGATTGACCCTGAATTCACTATGTATTTTAGGCTGGCCTCTATCTCATGGCAACCCTCTTGCCTCAGCCTCCAAGAGCTGGAATTACAGATGTATACCACTATGCCATGCCTTTATGGCATTAGCATACATACACGTAATACATAAGAACAATTTTTTAAAAAATTAAACATTTCTGAAATTAGGACACATACTTCAAACTATACATGCCAGGTTAACTGGAAACTATTTCAGTAGTAACATCCAGTGCAGTAAGACATGATTTGGGGCCAGCAGTAGTGGTGCATGCCAGTAAACCCAGCACTAAGGAGGCAGAAGAGGTGTGCTATGAGTTCAAGGTCAGCCTGGCTACAAAGAGAATTGAAGGTCAGCCTGAACTATATAATGAAACCCTGTTTCAAAAAGACAAAAAAAATTGCTGGGGAGATAGCTCAGGAGAGTAAGTGCTTGCCTGGCAAGTCAAGGGGCCTGAGTTCAATCCCTAGTTGGGCAAAAAAAAAAAAAAGACAAAAAATATTTGGTACAAAATGAATTTCTTTCTTTTTTTTGTATTTTAGAGTCTACAGGGTCTTCAGGGTCTCACTACTAGATCATACTTGTAGTGATCCACCTGTTTACAGCCTCCAAAGAGCTGGGATTACAGGCATATACCACCATGCCCAGTCTTAATCGCTGTCTCAGCGCACCCTTGGGGGCGGGGCCAGCACAAAAGGAATTTCTAATCTTACTCCCTAAACTTCCTATATAAAATTGCTATACCTAAGGCAGTGGAAATCCTATCATTAAGCATGTCAGATATAGTTACCATGGACTCTTCCTTAGTGCTATCTTTCTCCCACATCCTACACCTAATTGTAAGCAAATTCTAAACTACTCATTGTATGAGTCAATTAAAATCTTTGCTTTCTAAATCTGATTAAAATTTAAGTTAGATTATGTCGTCCCTCCATTCAAAACATGGTAACCTCACATCTTATTTCAAAATACAGTATCAGATCCCTACCTTGGCTAAAGGTCCTATAAACTGGTTGCCTCATGTTTTCCAACTTTATCCTTTCCTAATCCCCCGCCGCCAATGTAACATTGGGCACCACTTCAAGGACTCAGTACTTGTCCATCTTTCTGCCCAAAATATTCCCCTTAAATATCTCCATGTCAACTTTCCCTCCTTGGACATTTGTTGATGTTCTCTTGCTACTGAAAACGTTCCTTATCACTCTATCCAAAACAGTAATACTCCAGGACTACTTTTCATTCCTTCCCTTACTTTTTAAAATTATTTAGTACAGGGTCTACAGGGTCTCATTCATAGTGATCCTCCTGTTTCAGCCTCCCAAGCACTGGAACTACAGGCCTATACCACAACACCCAGCGCATTTATAACTAGTATCTTATTATTTTTAATTGGGTTTTTGTAGAATCTAAATTCATTATGGTTATCAAAACTCTTGTTCTGCTTAGAAAAGCCTCCTTTCACAGCACTTTAAAATAGTCCATGATTTTCTACTATTTGCTAAGTTACATAATTTTCCTTTAGCATTTAATATACCTATAGACTATAGATCTATAACAGATAAAATTCAAAATCATTTTTAGGGGTCAGGGAGATGACTCAGTGGAATAAGTGCTTCCCTGGCAAGCGCAAGGGCCTGAGTTCAATTCCTGGTTCTGCAAAAAAATAAAAATAATTTTAAAAAAACAGCCAATTCAATTTGAGTAATTCATGTGATATATTAAAAAAATATCTACATGCCTAGCATAAACTCCTAATACCTTGGAATTTCCTAGGTGACAGGAATATCTTTTCAACCTTTGCTGGGCTCCTACACATTGCTGATCACTAAAAAGATGAAACTGTGATTAAAAGTTTAGAAAAACCTCAGTACATTCTAGGAAAGGGAGAGAAGACAGATTAACAATCATGCCCCAGGGTCACTCATTAAAAAATCCCTGAATTATGGGGTTCAGAGCTCTTCTATCCAGTAAACATATTCATGTGCTAGAAGGGTAGGGTACCCAACATCCACCAAGACTAGAGCTCCTGCCCTCAGGAACCCTTCTAGACCTCTCCCTCTGTATTTGCTCATCCAGCTGTTCATCTGTACACTCTTTGATAGCCTTATAATAAACTGGTAAATCCAAGGAAAGTTCTACCAATTTTGAGTTGTCTTAAGAAATAATCAAACCCAAGGAAAGGGATCTGAAAATCCCTCTTCACACCTAGTTGGTCAGAAGTGTAGGTTACAACCTGAAACTTGCAAATGATCCCTAAAGTGATTGGCAGTCTTGAAATGGAATTCCTAACCCAATGGCTATGCACTAACTGTAATTAGTGTCAAAAGTGAACTGCAGTATGGAGAAAGTGGTGTCAAGAAGTGTACTGTGTTGTGTTGAATGTGAGAATACAAAAACATTCACTTTTATAATAAAATTCTCGTATATAGTCTTATGATTCTACTTCATCATTATCTTAGGTCTTCTGGCATATTAGGATAAACTTTATGGGGTCTTCTTTGTTTTTTTGAAGCAGGGTTTCACTATGCATTTCAGGCTGACTTTGAACTCTGTGTACCTCAGGCTGACCTTGAACTCAGAGCAATCCTCCTGCCTAAGAATCCCAAGTGCTGGGGTTCTGGGGTTATAGACAAGTGCTCAGATTACAGACATGTGCCACCTTGCCTGATCAGGATGAATATTATAATCAACTTATTAACATACCTATGAGACTCTCTGCAATTATATCAAACATATTCAATAATTTGGTAATAACTGACATATTAACAATGATAGTAGTTTAAGTTTCTAAGGAAACAATACGCTTCTCTATTAAAGTCTTGGTTTCATATCCATCAGTAAATTGTTGTATTTTAATAAATTGTAAATAATTTTTATCTTTTTTTGCTCATACATCTATTTCTCATTTTAAAAAATGCTTTCTAATGTTTTAGGCAAATCATTTCCTCATACCCTATAAAATGATAGGATTATCTGATAAAGAGCCTTTTCAGCTCAAAACTTCCAGAATTCAACTCCAAAAATGGTAACTCTAAAAATCACCTAAACAATGTGTAACAAGGGGCCAGCCCGACCCTTTACAGCACACTGTGCCCCTATAGCTCCTCAAACTGGATTCTTTCCATATTTTCTTACTCTCCCATTAGAGGCTGGTCTGATCTTCAAGCTAAAATCCCTTACCACTTTTTATCACAGTAAACTAAACTTGTTCCTAAAATGCTTGACTTTTCCATGGGATTGGTTCTGTGCCATCTAGGAGTGACATGGCTCTAGGAGAAAGACATACAATTTACAACCCCATTGTGAACATGTTAATTTCCATTACTACTAAGAGCAAAAAAGGACCCATAATAGCCAGAGACAGCTTTCTGACACAGTGAACACCATGCTATAGGATTTGCCCAAACCCAGAACTGCCAAAGCAAGCCCAATATTGTACACGATGAACAGCCAACACTGTCTACTTTTTAATACCAGTTGGTGAAGCAACTAAGGCCTAGAACCTGATCTTTGGGTTTAGATGCCTGTGTCTCACAAAGTAACCTGTTTTCCTGCCTCTGCCTATCTGACTGCTATGATTATAGGGTGCCACCAAGCTTAGCTAAAAATGAAGATATTAAGCCGGGTGTGGTGGCACATGCCTGTAATGCCAGCACTCAGGAGGCTGAGACAGGAGGATTGTTTTGAGTTCGAGACCAGCCTGAGCTACAAAGTGAGCCCATCTCAAAAAGACAAAAAAAAAAAAAAAGGAATTTTCTAAGTATTTTATAAGTCTGAGAACTTCAATAGGAGACTTACAGGACCATGAAACTATACCATACTACCCTAGACTACCACTATGATACAGCCAGATGTTCCCAGTTCATCTCCCTAAACTGAAAGTTATCTATATTCCAGGAAAAAGTCTCAATTGGCTGAAACCACCACACAGTCATTTCATGGGAATGGAACCACTTGTCCAGTTTTGAAGATTCTTCCAAAGCTAAGGACTAAGACAGTAATAATCATCTAAGCTAATCTTCAAAAGCTTGCTTCTTGCTGCTTAGACTGGAGTCCTTTCCCTGTTTCTCCTTACTTTTCTTTGTTAAGGGCTGGCTGAGTTTTTGTTTTTAAACTGGGTTTACACGGTCTCACTACACAGGCTGGACTCAGCGATCTTCCTGTCTTCAGCCTCCCAAGTGCTGGTATTAAAGGCGTATTTTATCACACTCGGTCTTGGCACACTGGGGATAGAATCCTGGTCCCTTGGCTGATTATTATTAGTTCTTCAAACTAAGTACTTTACTGGTGTTTCTCATAAATTCCAATTGAGACTTTTTTTTGTTTCAAATGCATGAAGACTAAATGTACATACATCAAAGCTGTTTAAGTGGTTTTAGCATAGCTATCAATTCTGACCCATCAGCAGATGCCAACAGAGATCAAAGGACAATACTCAGGCTCCATGAGAAAAAAAAAAAAAACTTCATAAAGAATAAAAAACGGTGACAAAATTGCCAAGTATTTGTCATACATGAAATTCATCAAATTATTAACAGTGATTATTTCTAGAAGTTGAATTAGAAGGCTTTTCATTTTCTTTTTTTTTTAATTAGGCTTTTCATTTTCAACCTACACACTTCTACTATGCCTGCATTTTTTAAACTTTCAATATCAGCAAAAAGCAACACACATTTTAAGTAATAAAAGATGCTATTTCTTAATGAATATTTTTCTTTTTTTTTCTTAATGAATATTTAATAGTGGTATAATTTCATTACCTTTTATAAACTTAGAATCTATTTAAAATTTTTTCCCAACTAAAATTTTTACAATGTATAACAGGTGAATTTTTTAAAAAGTAAGCTATTTGGATAATCTTTAAATATTAATTCTAAGATGAGCATTTTAAACTCTTTCCCAAAGTTATTAGGAAAGGATAAAATAAACTAAAATATCATACAAAGAAGGGCACATTAGCACTTTTTAACACTTACAATTCAATTTCAACCTTGCCTTTGGAACATCCTCTCTTCACAAAAAACCCAACCTAAGATAAAGAAGAAATGGTAAATGGTGTGATAACATTATCAGGCCACAGAAATTTGACAATTTTATTGTGACTTCTCAAATTCTGATTTTATTCAAGAATTACTTGAATGTCCATTCCATTAGTTTCTAAAGGTGTCATTCTCAGATCTAGATCTCTCCATTATTCTCTCCCTCAAATAAAAATAATATTAGCATCATTTACGGAACTCCTATGTGCCTGGCAGGCAGTCTATGAAGCTTGTGACAAAGCCAGGAAGTGGCAGCACATGGATCTGAAACCGAGTAACCTGATTTTACAGCCTGTGTACCACAAAGTACTATGCCAAAGCTTCTTATACCTACTGAAGATTTCCATGGAGTTGCATGAACTAAATTTTAATAGCTACTCCAATACTACCTATCCTCTTATTCATTAGGATATAATTATTATCAGGCATCTTTTTTAAAAGGATGTAAAATTGAGACCAAAAAGATGAAAGCCTGTTCTTGTAACTAGAAAGTACAGCCTGATGATTTAACATCCACCATGTAATTTTAAATCTCAACTCTGTCATATATAACGTGCTTGATCTTGGTACAATTATTTAGCTTTGTTTTCTATAGAGGGAAAACAAAACTGTCTTGCTGCATTAGCTTATAACAAATAAAACACTTGTTACCATTAAGAGGAAAAAATCAGGCAGTATTTTTTATCCATTCAGGTGGCATAGGATATGACTGTGTGAATTTGGTGTATAATAACACTTCAACAAAAACATTAAAAATAGTCTGGCTGAGGGCTGAATAAATGCTAAATCTAGATAGCCAAAAAAAGGCTGCAATTGGTAGCTAGAAAACACTTCACTCCAAGGACTTCCTCAAAATTTTTATTACTCCACTGTCAGGGAATGTAGTTTATGACAAAAAACAAAGCATAGGAAAGTTGGTAAATACTGATATAGCCCAATTCATCCAAACAGCTAAAAGACTAGATAGAGACCAGAATCTAACTCATGACTCTTTTCTGACAATTAAAAAACTAACAATATTCAGAAAAATCTGCACTGATCTGTGGACAATTATTCCAATCTATCTTTGTTGTTGCTTTTGGTTCTTCTAAGACTGAGTCTCACTGTATAGTTTAGGATGGTCTTGAACTCACAGCAATTCTCCTGCCTCAGTCTTCTGAATGCTGGGATTACAGGCATGCACCACCACAGCCCACCCCTTATCTTTGAAATTAAGAAAAAGTGAAGTCTAGATCATGATGTAAGGTCACAAGACTAAGCTTCTTTTTCTACATCATAAATACTTCCAATATGTCATTTAAATTTTTTAATAAGCTTACTTACAGTTTAAGAGGTATATGGCTCAATCTATAACCCTCCATTAAGTTTTAAATTTAGGGGTTAGGGAGATAGCTCAGCAGCCTCAGTGCATGTCTGATAAGTGCAAGGACCCAGGTACGATCCCTGGTACCACTTGCTGTGCCAGCCCCAGAACTGCCAGCCACCTGAAACCAAGCATGGTGGTACACGCCTGTAATCCCGTGCTGAGGAGGCCGAGACATGAGGATCATTATGAATCCCATCTGTGTAGCAAGACCCTGTACCAAATAAATTGATTTTTAAAAAATATTAATAAATTTTAAGTCTAGCTAAAAACCTTATAATATCATTTAGATAATTCAGTACTGCATATTCTTAGTAGTTCAAGTTTAAAAGTACCTTTTATAGTGGGTGACAATTCAATTCTCAGTTGTTCTTTTACAAATACACACACACACACACACACACACACACACAGACACACTTTTTTTTTTTTTTTTGGTGGAACCCGGAATTGAACTCAGGACCTTGCGCTTGCCAGGGAAGCACTTATTCCACTGAGCCATCTCCCTGGCCCTACAAATATATTTTCTGTGAAATCAATTATATGCCAATAGCATATACAAACTTCATGTATTATTTGTAGAATAAAGCAACTGCATATCACCAATTTAAGAAATGAACACTGTCATTAAATCTGGCATTCTTTATATAACTCATTCGAATTCCATCCCTCTCCCCTCAACAAATGTAATCTGTAACTAACTTATTAATCATTTTGTTTTGCTTTAGTTTTACTAAATATAAGTATATCCCTGACCTCCTAAGTAAATTACTTTATCTTTTGCTATCTTACTAAAGTCATATTATACGTACTCTTCAAACATGAATAGCATTTTCACTTAAAATGTTTTTGAGATTTAACTGTTTCTTTCACATGATTTTTCTCCCATGTTTTGTGATTTTTAGTCATCAATTCATAAACTTTTTGGATTATGTTAATGTCAAGCATGTGGAGACTTTAAAATTATAATATGCTGTTTGGGCCATATAAATATGAATTCTGGCCTCAAATGTGTCAAAGCTGTGATTATCCATTTTTTGTATGATTTTTTTCTCACCAACTGCTCCTCCCCCACCCCCTGGCCACCCTTTAGGCCTAATAATGATGTAAGTAAATTAATTATCTAATTCTGTCATTTTCCTTTTCTTTCCTGTACCAAGGATTGAACTTGGGACCTTGTGCCGGCTAGGCAGAGGCTTAGGCTCTGAGCTACATCCTTAGCCCCAAGGATATAATCTTTTTTTTCTTTTGGTATTTTTGAGACAGTCTCACTACGCAGTTTAGGCTGGCCTTAAGCTCACTTAGTAGTCCAGGCTGGTCTCGAACTCACAGCGATCCTCCCATGTCAGCCTCCCAAGTGGTAGGATTACAGGTGTGTTCCACCATGCCTGGCTTCAATTCTGTGATACTGTTTTTCTTCTTCACACAGGTTTTATCTTCTAGCCCTTCTCTACCTTTAGGATTCTTTTTATCTGTGCAAACAACCTCAAGTTACACCTGAAGGTACAAGGTTATCAGCAAATGCCCATAGAAAACCTATTTCAAGCTGGACACAGTGGCACATGTCTGTAATCCTCGCACTGGAGAGGCAGGCTGAGACAGGAGCACTGAGGCCAAGCTAACCAAAGAGTGAGTTCATGGCCAGCCTGAAATGCATAATGACATCTTGTATCAAAAGCAAAACAAAGCCGGGCCTGGTGGCGCATGCCTGTAATCCCAGCACTTGGGCGGCTGAGGCAGGAGGATTGTTGCAAGTTCAAGACCAGCCTGAGCTACAAAGTGAGCTTAAGGCCAGCCTGAACTGCACAGTGAGACCCTGTCTCAAAAAAAAGACAAAAAAAAAAAAAGCAAAACAAAAAAAAAAAAAAAGGAAAGAAAAACACTGTTTCAAACCTTGCTTATCTACAAATTCACACTATTTTGTTTTTGCCTTTGGAAAATTTATTCATTTCCACAAGCCCTGCAGTGTACTTTAAAAAATAACACATTACACTTAGCATTTAAAGTACTGAATATTTAAAGAAATCATTATGTATATGACATTTCTAGAAAATAGTCCTAGTTTCTACATACCAAAATCATCCTTCATACTCCATCACTATAACTTTACAAGGAAACTAAAATATAGTAACTGATTTATTTAAAAGCAATTAATGGCTGAATTAATTAAAAACAATTTGCTTACTCACCTTATCTGCTCGTCCCATAAAAGCAGGTTTGCCTGCTAATCCAAGGCAAATGGCACACACGATGCTTGACTTCCCTGTTCCATTAGCTCCAATAATCATATTCAAGTGGGGTCCAGGAGATACTTCACAGATATCGTATGTTCTGAATTATATAGAAGTGACATCATTAAGTGGAGATGAAAGAAAAAATATTTTCTTTACAAAAGCTTTTTCTTGCTTTATATCATCATTTGTACAATTTTCCACAAATTCACTATTATCTAGCTGGGCAGGTTGATGAGCACACCTGCCATTCCAGCATGGGGAACACTGAGGCAGGAGGATCAGTGTAATTTCAAGGCTATCCTAGGCTACACATTGTACTAAATTAATAGCAAGCCTTAACTATATGTGATATATCCTGCCTAAAAATAAGATACAACTGGTCTTTTACAACAAAATAATATGGAAGGTATGAGAATTTATGGCCTGTGCCTCAGAGATACTATAAATACAGGAAATGACAGAAATAAGATGAATCCTCTGCATTTTTACAATTCACTTTTCTGCTCTGTACTTAGTTCTAGCTTAGTGAGTTCCCTTTTCTACAAGCTAACTCTCAAATAGCTGTCGAAAGACTCCCCTCATTCTAAAAACTTGAAGCAGTGCTGGCCAGATAGCTCAGTGGACTAGAGTGCCTACTTCAGCAGAGCTCAGCAGTCAGGTTTCAATCCCTGGCATGCCTGGCTTGCCTACAGGGCACGCTGAGATGGCAACTACACGAGCACTCCTGTAATCCCAGAGCTTGGGAAGTTGAAAACAGGAGAATCACTATGAGTCCGATCTACATAGTGAGACCCTGTGCACCCTTGTCTTAAATTCATTAAATGAATAATAAAAATAAAAACTTGAAGCATCTCACTTAATCTCCATGGTCTCAGGTGGCATCTACTTTGAACACCAGCCCACATGACTAACACAGGCAATTACCTCAATAAATACTTGCCAGCTGGGCGTGGTGGTGCATGCCTATAATCCTCTGGGAGGCTGAGGCAGGAGGATTGTTGTGAGTTCGAGACCAGCCTGAGCTACAAAGTGAGCTTAAGGCCAGCCTGAACTGCATAGTGAGACCCTGTCTCAAAAATAAACAAACAAACAAACAAAATAGTTGCCATGAGCTGGGGAGATGGCTCAGTGGAACAAGTACTTCCCTGGCAAGTGCAAAGGCCTGAGTTCAATTCCCAGTTCTGCCAAAAAAAACAAAGAAAAATAGTTGCCATGTCTAACCAAAACTACCTAACATTTAACACATTCAAAACTAATGCATATTTTCTCATCTAAAACCACTCTTGTGGTCAATTAATGACCACTTAGTGGGATAGCTTCACCCCAATGTTCAAATCAGAAACCTTGACATTTTTGTTTCATCTTTCATTTCTTCACTCTACCCACATCAGACCTGCAACATCATCCAATCAATGACCAAGAGTCCTCCCAAGGCCTCATGCAATCATAGGCGGGGCTTTTCAGATATATGATGACAAATGATGCTGGGATTAAGGATGCCCCTACTTAGGTACATTTGGTGGGCACCAATCAAAAGGTGTGTAGCCTGGATGAGTTAAAGGGGAGAGGCAGGGCCCAGGGAGATGGCTCAGTAGAATTAAGTGCTTGCCTGGTGCAGGGTCCTGAGCTTAATCCCTGGTACCGCAAAAAGGAAGGGGGGGATAGCTTAGTAGAATGAGCGTTTGCCTGGCAAGCTCCAAGGGCCTGAGTTCAATCCCCAGTTCTGCCAAAAAAAAAAAAAAAAAGTAAAGGTGAGAGGCAGGCTTGTTGCTGCTGTTTCTGTTTTACTTCTTGCCACTTTGCTGCTTGCTTTGCCATGAACTTGTTCGTTTCTCCCTGCCATCCAACCTGTACTGGAGCCAATGAACTATTGACTGAAATCTCTACAAATTGTGAGCTGAAATAAACCTTTCCTCCTTTAATTCTGGATGTTGGGTATTTTGTCTCAGCAATGATAAAAATAACACAATAAGTTGGTAGACATGTAAATCTGATGTAACTTGCTAAAAAATAAAAACAGAAACCTTATAGGTAAACAAAGGACTTTTATTTACCTCTAGAATCTTCCCACTATCTCTCTTCTTATTCTTTGCTTATTTTCCCAAATTCTATCTATAAGGCACTTGTATTGTATGTGGGTGAGTCAATAGGTGTGTTTGCTTTACAGTACTGGGGATGAACCTAGAGTTTTGCACAAGCTAGAAAAGTGCTACCTGTGTGCTACATCCTGAGATCTTTATAAACTTTATTTTGAGATAGGGTCATGCTAAACTGACCAGGCTTGCCTCAAACTTGTGATCCTCCTGCCTCTGCTTCTCCAGTAGCTAAGATTACTTACAGGGGCATGCCAATTTCTTGATAAATTTACACTTTTCTTTCTCTAACTCTTTGCATACTACTGCTTCACCCTAGAAATCTCTTCCTCCATTCTCCATTATTCATAGGAATCCCTCTAGCCCATGTGAGTTCTCTAGACCTACCCCTCCCACTTCCTGGGAGGTTGTTGGTTAGCTCAGTTGTTTAAGTGCTTGCTGGGGCAAACCCAGCCA
Organism: Ctenomys sociabilis; assembly: GCA_004027165.1. Lineage (NCBI taxonomy): Eukaryota > Metazoa > Chordata > Mammalia > Rodentia > Ctenomyidae > Ctenomys > Ctenomys sociabilis. Next base: position 59,237 of record PVKA01011331.1, read on the forward strand.
GGAGCAAGGGACTGCAGTTTGATACCCAGCCTCCTATGCCTTACCAAACCTGCCCTTGAGGCAGATTGAGCCAGGCAAAAAAAAATCCTTGCTAATTCTCTAAGCCTACCACTCCATACTTCATTCCTAAACTCAGTCATGAAAATAGTTAAAATAAAATTTCATTTAGCTCTGTACTTCCCAGCCACCTTTTTCTTCTGTTTTTGTCCAAGCTTCGCTTCCTCATTTCTTTCATTTTTCTCTGGTCTGTAGTTTTCTACTGCTTCATTAAGATTTCCTAACATGTGAAAGGCTCTTTCAGGCCTATTATTTGGCTTTAATTTAACAGGTGGTATTTCTTTCTGCCACTGAGCTCCAGATTCTTATAAATTCTGCTCACAGAACATCTCTTAGCATAAGAAAACCTAGTCACAGGCTAAAAGACATTTAATCTTTTTCTCCAGACTGAATATTACTTATCAGTCAGCAAAAGCAGACTTAGGAAAACACTTGCTGTATCCTTCTCTTCCAGAACCTAATGAATCTCTTGCTTCTCAGTTCTTACTATGCTCCAACTCTCTTGCCTTCACTAGAGAATGAAGAGAAATATTCTTGCTTCCAGTCTTAAACCCTTTATTTAACCTTCCCTCCAAAATGCTTCTAAGTGAATACAAACCCACATCATTTCCTGCTTAAGACATCCAGCCTGCCAGCCAGCTTGCCTATAAAGCTGGAATTTCTTTCTGTGAACAAACCTTAATTCAAGAATCTCTACTCAAGTCAACATTTAATTTTAACATGTATGAGACTAAGCGTCCCTGGCAGCTACACAAGTATAGCAGACAGGTATAGTTAAGAAACAACTTTATTTTGAGCAGGGAGAATGACAACATAGCACTTAACAGCTATATTGTAGTCTGAATCCTGCTTGAAGCTGAAATCTCTTAGCACAGTAAATATGACACTCAACAGTAGCCTACCCACGTCCACATATTCATGGGAATCCTGTGTTGTAATTATACTGAAACACCTGAATTTCCTAAAACTACAAACTTTCTTTCAGGACGTTCCTACTGTTTGCAAAATTACTCTTTTAAGATGTTCACACCTTCTTTACAAAGCTTTTCCCAACAACTGAAAATGAAATTAACCATTCCCTCGAGGCATCCTGGTAAACGTTTCATCTTCTTGTGATTAGATTTACTGATCTGGATTCAAATAGCCATTCAGTTATGTATTAGGTAAGTAAACCGGGGCAAAATTAACTAAGCTTATCTCATCAAGGAAGATAACATTTATGAGTAAGAAAATCAATGTGTTAATTAAAACGCCTAATTTTGTATCTGGCACACGATAAATTATTTGGGAAAACAATGCTGGGATTACTACCCCAATTCTGTCATCTGTATGCCACTGTGTGCAAACTTACATTATAAAGTCTCTGCGAGAAAAAGTCTCTGGAAAAAAATGAACTGTAAGACGTTAAACAGACATACAGTATTTTTGTGATAACGCATTTAGACTCTAAACTAGTAACTAGTTGTCTACAAGGGACAGAAGAACCAGGTAAGAAAGCAGTCAAGGGTAACCATTACCCTCATCCCCTCTCTGTCCACCAAGCCTTTGCCTCCCCGTGAGCAACCTGCCACGCAACTTAAGGGTCGCCGCCTTCTCTATTCCCAGCCCAAGACTTCTCGTGAACTGCAGACCGCGTCCCTTCACTGATCACCATTCCCAACTAGTCACTCGCTGCGGCCCGACTGCCCTACGACGCCTTCAAAAGAGTGGATTTTTAAAGAAACAAAATAACCACACAAGACGGGTCTGCCACGGCCACACGCAGGGCCTACATAGGCAGATGCTCACGGGACGCTGCGCGCGAGCTCCCGCCCCGCTCCGCACCCGCCCGCGCGCGGCTCGGCCACTGCGCTCCACTCACAGGAAGTTCTCCATGACGATGCGGACGATGGAGCCCTCCACAAAAGGCCCAGACGGCGGCAGCCGCGCCTGTAGAGGGCCAGAATTCCTTCTCTTGCTCGGGACCTCGGAGGAAGGATCTGCCGGGAGTGCCCTCTTGAGAGCCGCCGGGCCCAGGGCCGCGGCCGGGGTCGGGGCCGGGGTAGGAGTCTGGGTCGGCATATTTCGTTCCGGGGTCGCCATCCTGCCGCCCTTGCT
>PVKA01011332.1:0-61298 GCA_004027165.1 Ctenomys sociabilis
GAAGGAGATTATGGAGCCACAGAGGAAAGAGATTGAAGTTCTATAGTATGCCTGGGGAGAGTCCCATGAAGAGAAAACTTTCTCTCAAGCTCTCACAGAGAGCAAACTGGTCAAGCATTGGCCGTGACTCATCCACATGGATCACACAGACAAAGGATCTACAGAATAATGTACAGGACTACAAGATAAACCCTGAGAGGACTTCACTGACCACATAGGAAATATAAAGTTCATTTGTTGGTATATAAGTTTTGATCTATCTAGGTCTTAACCATCTAGCAGAAAAGTATAAAAATGAAGTATACATGGTGGGGCCATAATATTAAGCTGAGCTGTAAATGGCTATGGTCGACAACTTCTTTGAATAACTCACTATCATTGTAGAATGCTGGACTGTGTTGGATTGTGTTGTCGAGTTCAAGCACCTAAGTTAGTCGAATGTCAATGGAGTGCTCACCTTTGACAGGTGTAGACAAAGGAAGGGGTATAGAAAGAAAAAGTCATGATGTGTGTGTATAGACAGTACAGTTGGGATAGATAATGCTGTGCTTCTACATAATTCTATGAGAGGCAAGATCTGTACTAATGGTGGTTGGATAGGATATTGTGTCGGCTTCTAGTACTATGGTCATCCACCAGGAAAATAATTATTGAATTTTTGATATAATTCAGGTATAAAAAATAAGATAAGTAAGCAGCTACACTCTTAATGCACTGATAAGAGATATCTGCAAAAATAATATCTGTAAATATAATATCATGTATGCACCTTGTACAATGCCAAACCATTATGCAAACAGTTTGCAATGTATTAGTTTATTGAATATGTATTATTAAAGTGTCTTGAAACTGTCTGACATTTGTAGTTCAATAAAATAAAATAAAATAAATCTGTAAAAAAAATAAGAGAAACCCACTGAGAACCTACAAGTGCAAACACACACACACACACACACAGACACACACACACACACACACACACTCACACACACACACACGTATTATTCCTCAGAGTAATGATGTCTTTATGTGGTGACTAGAAAGTCCAGCTTAACATTAAGAGAGAAAAAGAAAGAAAAAACAGGTAATTTTTCAGAACTGTTCCAGAGATGATCTGGACCTTGCACTCTGTCTCAGAGGCACCCAGGGAATCCCTGTGGTCTTCAGAGCCCATTTGACACTCAAGTCTACACCACCACTTTTGACTACCTCTGTATAAAGGTTAATATATCAACCTCTTTGCTGGGATTGCTGCCATCCAAAATAAAAATGCAATTCACCGCTTTTTCCAAAAACATAGATTTTGTGTATAGTAGTATGATATAGGAAAAGATATTGGCTTCATGGTCACCAACTATTCCTTAAAGGATACAATAGTTCACAGAAAAAAAATAAAATAAAAGAATTGAGAGAATTCACAAAAATAGCAACAAACAAACAAAATGGGGTGTCCCAGAATCAGAGATGAGTGAGGTGAAACGAAGCTCTGATTTCACTTTATGGCAGTATGTATTTTAGTCATAGTATGAAAAACACCTTGAAAAACATATTCATGCTTCTACCTGCAGTACTGAGTTCCCTAGTTCAAGTTCTTTCATTGCACAAATAAAAAGATTATATGCAACTTATCTATCTGCCGAAATAATCTCTATTTGCTATGCATATAAACTTTGAATAAACTAAAATTAAAAGAAAATCTTCAGCTGTTGTCTTAACTGATTCATCTAAGCACTTGATGAAGAAAGGGGGAAGCAACTTCCTGCCTGTGGCCTGTCCGCAGGTCTGCGGGTGCAGTGCGGGTTAGGAAGTCCTTGGCTTGGTGACATGATCCAGTCCTCTGTAATCACTCCTCCTGGGAGTATTTCTCTCTACACATTATCCTTGCATCAATCTAGTTTATAGGTTCTACTGGATAATGAAAATTCTGATGGTTGTGTTTTGCATATCAAGAGACTTTCACTAGACTGGGGAGTAGCTCAGTGATAGATTCTTAGTCTAGAATAAGCGAGGCCCTGAGTTCCATCTGTAGCACCAAAAAAGGAAAAAGACGGAGACAGAGACAGAGAGCATCATTTCTCGGAAAATTATTTTCTGAATAGAAAATACTTCTTACCCATCACAACATGGTAATTTTGGATTCTACCCACCAAGCCCAGCCGATTGCTCTTTTCGGTTGCTCTTCTCAGATTTCTCTTCTCTGACTTCTCTTCTAGTTATGAGCCTTATGTTTCTTTCCCTTGAAAGAGTTCAAAGCATTAATGAGAAGGTGATGGAACATCTTCAGCACAGTGTACATGCTGAGTGCAGGGCTGCGCAGTATTGCTACCTCCTTTCTATAAGAAGGCAAGGGCCAGAGCTCTCTTCTTTCGAAAGGGTCATCATGATCTCTTCTTGACTTCTGCAGAAAGAGTTTCTTGTTCCCTGGGTCTTAGCTGTCCTGCCCTGTGGACCTACTTTTATCTATACTTCATGTTCCTGAAAGTAACATGGGTTTCACACATGTTACAGTAATATTTTAGTACATACACTAGTGTAACCATCTGACATATTGTATTCAAAATTTATATAAAGCCATAAAAAGTCATCCCTGAAATAAAAATATTACAACGATATATTAAAACATTTAAGTGATGCTTTCTAAATTGTGTAGTTTATTTTTCCCTAGTAATGAGAAATGTTCTTCAATGCATGCAACAGAAATGCATTTAAAGCAAGAATTCACTATAAATATTTAATCACAATACATGAATGAGAGAGTGGAGTCCCAGTTGTGATTTGTAAGCTACCTGGAGACACAAGATCTCACAGCAAGCCTGACTTTAAATATTCTTCAGCTTGGATTCCTGCCCTTGACTAATTATTAATCTGTATATTCTTGGTTTGAAAGATTTCCACTATTGCAAAAAATACATGTGATAAAAAAGACAGACAGCATGCCTTCCCCTAACAGGCTTGTCTTGCACCATCCAGGATAATTTATTTGTCTTATGATGAATGTTGAAGTGAATATTGCTAAATTGGCCATTTTTGTCCTATTTGGGCCCATTAAACTGACTAACCAAATATTCCTTTTGATCCCTGCCAACAGTATAAAAGACTCATTGCAGAAAGGCATGCACCTGCTTTGACTGGAAGATGTTTAGATGTAGCTAAGTGGTGGTGTGTGGTGGGAAGAAGCATTGCTATGGCTGAGAGGTGACAGCATCAAAACTGTGTCCTCCAAGGGGCCATCTGTGATGTTCTTCTGGGCCATAGGAGCCATAAGATCAATAACTTCCCCAGATACTGATCCTCCTGGGAGGTCCAAGTTGACAAGCAACGGGAGGCTTTCTCTGCATGTTCTAAGAAAAAAGATCCTCTCCTATATCACTCAGATTTTTGTCATTAAGAAAAATGTCTGAAGCAATCTATCTCAGTAAATAAAAAATAAAGCTTTACTTGGCTTACAGTTCTGGAAACTGAAAGTAAAAACAACATAATATAGGCGCTGACAAAGCTCCGTGGTAGAATAGTTAGGAACCCAAGAGAAAGTGAATAACCACACAGCCACACAGGAGTGAGCGTGTGACAACTTATACTGAAGGGCTCAGTCCTGAGATTCTGTTGGCCCTGGGTGTGGCAGAGAAACAGGACAGATGTCAAAATGCAACACTACCATGAAGGTGAGCAGATCTAAGAGGGTGCCAGTCCTTGAGATCACCAAGAAAAATTTATGTTGTGCAATCATGTGTTCTCTTCCTTTTTGATATTGTTTAATCATAGTCTTCCAGCGATTCTAATTCAATATCTGTTACACAGTTTTAGGAATGGCTTATGCAGTGGTTTATCTACATGCGGACAGGAAAACTGTCAGGAAAAGGCACACTTAAACCCACACAAGACCACACTCAAGTTATCTGGCATGGAAGAAGCTGTTTATTGATGGCAACTAGTAGGAGCCAGGCTACTCAGTGGACCTGAGCAGCAGTGATGGCTGGGGAGGTAGGGACTTAATAAAGCAGGCAGGAACAGAAAAGGGGAGTCATAAAGTGTCCTTGGATGGGCCAATTATAGAGTCTGAAACAATGCTACCTACGTAAGCAGCCTGACGCAGACAGTCAAGGTTAAATGTATGCAGCGCAGTTGTGGCTGGCACATCTGGGAACACTGGAAGGGGTGTGGGGAAACGGGGCCCATGGCTGGGTGTCATAACACATATGTGGCTGTATGTTTCATTAATAATTAGAGGAGAGTCGAAAAACATCTATATTTTACCTTACATATATTTTAATTTAAATAAAAAGCTAATTTCATGAAGTAACAAGCTGAGTGCTGGCACATGCCTGCAATCCCAATACTTGGGAAGCTGAGGCAGGAAGATTACTGGGAATTCAAGGCAGCATATGCTACCTAATGGGTTCAAGGCCAGCCTGAACTACATGGTGAGACCCTGCCTAAGAAGCAAGACAGAACAGAACAAAATAAAGCAGAGCAAACCAACTTCTTGACTTTGAACAACTGACACATTGAGTATTAAAGCTTGGAAAACTGTAAGTGGAACACATTGGTGTAAGTTCAACTTCCTAGTAGGAATATATGCTTCTCTATTTTAAAATTTTTACCCATGTTCCTTATAAATTATTTCAGTCCAAACCTTTAAAAAGTGCATTTTATACTTAATTTGTGCTAAGTAAAGATAATGAAGCTTTTGAAAGGAAGTGACCTATTTCATGGTCCTGTGGCCAGTAATTTTCATATGAGATTCAGGGTCTAAGTTCGTATTTTTTTAGCATAGTGTATAAACTTGGCAGTGTAATTAAAATTAATAGTGGATACTGTACTTTTTAATTAGTTATCAGTTTAACATTTTCCTAGAAGAATTATATAACTACCTAAAATATACACTGAAAGTAATTAAATCCTATTATCTGAAACTAGAAATTATAACCACTATTATTTTAAATTATTTTTAATTTATTTTTATTTATTTATTTGGTACAGAATCTCACTATACAGCTCAAACTTGTAGTGATCCTCTTGTCTCAACTTCTGCAACACTGGCGTTACAGGTGTATACCACCACACCAGGTCTCCAGTGGCCAGCTCAGCAGGGGGCTGGTGCAGCGTGTGGTTCCAGGAATCGAACCTGGGTTCTTGAGCTTGTTAAAAAAGTGTTTAGAACTCCGAGATCTCTCCGCAGTCCTATAGTACATTCGTAATCCTATTCTTAATCCCTTCTGTTTTGTAAATCTACTTATAGTCCATAGTGGGCAGCTGTGGGACTTTGCTTACTCTGTAGGTCTGCACTTTCAGACCTATCCACTTCCTGTTTCCCATCTAGGAACACTTGCCCCCTTCTGGTTGGTCTGTGTCAATGCACAGTGCACAGCACACACTAAAGATCAGGCCCTATGCATAGAGCTGCTTTCTGGGGCTTCGTGTGAATTCTTTCATTGCATTCTCATGCTCAATAAGCCTGTGAACTAGACAGTACCATTGTATTTTTTGGTAGGGGTCTAAGAGCTCTTTTAGTAACTAAGGCTTTCACCCAGGCCACAGAACTCACAAGGAACAGAGCTTGGATTTCAGCCCAGATGCTGTGTATGCACAGCCTGCAGAGCTAATTTCAGTGCTGCAAGCCTGGCCTCACCAGAGTTTGCCCACGGAAAGGCTGAACCTCCACGGGATCCACTTCCTCATGTCCTTTGGAAAATAGTTTTCTGTATCAATTTTCGTCACACAGTTTGTTTCTTTGCTTCATAAAATGAATTAAGAAATGAATTTTCTCATGCAGTTATATTTAAAAAAGAATTTCTAGCTTAGTGATCATGTTTTTCTCTAGTTTTTGCCTGAAGAATGGATGGAAAGTGAAAAGGTGTAGGAGTAGAGAAGCGTCCCTAAGCTGTGCACAGGTGTGGGAGAGCACTGGCCTACACACCCACCCCAAAACTGATGTGCATCCTTCAGGAATCTGGCTGATGGGAAATCGGTTATCTGAGGCTGAGCAGTGAGGTGGATGGAAAGTGTATCCAGGCAGCCTCTGGGAAGAGCAGTAGGGACAGAGGGTTCTCAGGAGTGCAGTGCAACCTCCCATGGAGGAGCCAGCCCCAGGCAGTCACATGGAGAGAAGCCGTGGAGGAATTCAGCAAGGACAGATGCAGACAGGTGCACTAGGGCACAGTGACTGGAGGACGATGCAGAGTTTATGCCATTGAGAAAGGAGGACTCATCAGGAGGAAGCTGAAGGTTGACCTATAGCCAAGTGGAGAAGGACACTGAGTACTTGATGGAGTGGCTGCAAGCTTTTGAGTCCTGGGAGTTGAAAGAGATGAGAGCACAAGTAGCAATTGCGCTCTTACTGTGAGGTATTCTTGGTGCCAGGTAGTGTCAATAATGACTTCATTTAACTTTCATGCATTTGACTATTGTAGCAGGTTTATTGCTCATTTGCAGAAAACTGAGGCTCAAAGAGGATAATTAACTCGCCCCTGGTTCTCATGAATTTGTAAGGGCCGTATATCTTGAGCTTCATGTCTGCATCAGTTTTGCACTGTTAGAAATTTAGAAACTCATGTGTGGCTTGGGGAAGATGGACATTAGTTCAATACGTTCCTTGGAAATTTGCTCTACAAAAGTATCTTCCGATTTGGAGGCTGAATTTTGTGTGCATTTGCAAGGATTTTTCCTGGTCCAAACTTTAAATAAGACCTATGAAAATGCCAAGTAATTTCATGTCCTCTTCTTCTTGCAGGGTAGTTCCTCTGTAGGCTTCCAGACCAACTGCATTTTAAATAACAGCCATGGGCTGACTGTTAATAGAGCTTCCAGGGAAGGAACCAGAGGACAAAACAGTATTCCAAAATTAATTCAACATTATCTGAGGACTTACCTTCCTATAATGAATCAGACCAAGCTAGAAGCATGATAAATTTAATTATAATTGGCTTTGCATGAGTATTGTTAATGATTTGCATATTCATTGAGTTCTGTGGAATAATTTTTCTTACCTGCTTGTTGTGAAGGCTAAGGAAGGGCAAAAGCAAGGAAATAGAAAATAACAAACATGCCTATAATTAAAAGGCAAGATGCTTCTGGGGTCAGGTCTCTCATCAGAGTCAACTCTTCAATTCCACTGGTCACTTTTCCTTCTCAGTGCACACTGTTCACATAGTTCAAAACAACTTAATTCCTTCAGGTTTTGGCTCTTATGAGACATATGGGCTGGAAGACAGAAGCGACATGTAGGTGCTTAGCAAGTGTGGTGGTTAACTGACTGATGGTCAATTTGAATAAGAATACCTCCCTGAATTGGATCAGTATAGTTCTGGGCATGGGAGGCCCAGGTTAGGGAGAGCAATTGTTGGAAAAGTCTGGAAAGGAGAGTGGGATAGGGCTTCTAATGATTTTTTCTTCAAGGAGCTTCATTTTGACTGCTTATCTTTTTTTTTTTCTTTCAAAAGAACTTTGGCTATTTTCTTTGTTCAAGAGAACTTCAATCTTATCTCCATCTTGGACCACGTTTCCTGGCTTCCAGTGCACATCCCTCAGTCTCTTGGCATTAATTCTTTAGTGTAGGAAGGGGCTGACACTGGAACTTGATCACATGTGCAGGGGTGAACAAGGCTTGTTTGAGAACAAAAAGTGCCTGGGGCAAATTACATGAACAAGCTACCTCAGTCTAGACAACATCAAGTGCCCAATACAATCCAAGCAATATGTGGCCAGGTAAATGGGTGCCACACCACACCAATCTGCCAAATCCATAAATAGAGGCATTACAGTGGTTAAGCAGCTCCTTTCCTCCCATCTGGAGAGTGCTCCACTTGACCTCAGGTTTCTGTATATTATCTCGTACCTTTATTTCTCCATCCTCCTACTGTCCTCCCATTCCCCAAGAACTTTGAGGGCCACATAGCCTGTGGCACTTCAGCCTTTTGTCATGGATGCTTCAACTTCCATCACTGAACATTGGCTGATTTAGACACAGACCTTTTGGTCTCTATTGCAGACCCATTGGGCTCTTGAAACTTGCAAAGGACACTGTAGGGGCTCCAGGCCCTCGACTCGCTCCTTCAAAGCTCTAGCACACAGACATGCGCTTTGCTGTTTTCTACACCTGACTCTTACGAACGTTGTCTGAGCTAAGAAAAAAACTCAAGAATTCCCCATCTTCTGCTTTGAAGATCCAACGCACCGCTGGCCATGGTGTTGATGGGTCCACTTACTCAGTTGAATAATGGAGCACTCAAGCTTTCTATTCCTGTAGGACATCATAGGGCTGGTTTCCTGAAGGAAAAGCTCCCAAAATCTAGGGTTGAGAATTCCTCCTTGGTGCCTAGAAACTGAAGGGAGCCTCCCCAGGGCAGTGCTTCAGGAAAGCATCAAGACTTCATATGGGAGGGCTGGTGAGATGGCTCAGTGGAGTAAGCGCTTCCCCGGCAAGCGCAAGGGCCTGAGTTCAATCTCTGGATCAAAAACAACAACAACAAAAAAAGACTTCGTATGAACAAAGCATTATGATTCGATCTTCTCCTGAACACTGGCCATAAGGTCAGACTGAGCTTGATGACATGCTTGGAAATGGGAGTCAATTTTTGAATAGTCATTAAAATAATATCTGGAACAGTGGGAGGCATAGACAAGTGAATGAGTGGATGATGTAGGAGTGAGTGGACAGAATCAGGTCTTGATAAAGAACATGAATATAATGACTGCTCCAGAAAATTAGAAATCTTCTAGGAGGAATCAATGAACAAATGGATCCTGGTTAAATAAATCCATTAAGTGTGTGAAGTGTGATCACAAAAAATGTAAATATTTAAATGGGAAAGGTTTAGTGCAGCAAGAAACACATTGCTCCTAATTACTCCCTAAAAGTACTTCCACCCCATCTTCCTTGTCACTTTCTGAGGCCACACTGGAGGTCCTCTTTCATTGGTTTCTTTAGTTGTGCTGTACTGAGAGCTCCAGAGTCTTTCATTGACTCAACATCTTACCCTTCCTGCAGTACCAGTTCTAGTGAATAAGGTAGATGAGGGTACACTGTAATATTTATATTTTCTTTGATAGAAATTGCTGTATTTTAAATCACAGAAACATAGAAACATCCATATAAACATATTAAAAAATGAGAGCTTCTAGAACTGCTTCAGAAAGTGGCCAGAATGATGGGATAAGTGTGAGGGGCAGTGTTTTGAGCAGCATTCATGTCATTGTGTCTTTTACTGTAATATTTTTAACTTAAATTATATTTTTAATCACATCTAACATAGAGAAATCTGTCTCTGTGTGTATGATAGTAAATGAATTAAAATAGAAAAGAATTTAACTCATGCTTTCTTACTTAAGAGAAACAAAAGTTTCACCAGAAAGAAATAGAGTGGGTCTATTACTGATTCCTATTTTTTTTATTTTATGGCTGTCATCTGATTTCAAAATGTAGGAGCTTAGGAAGGTTGGTGTTGGTGGGGAGAACAATTTCTGTGTGCAGCGCCATGGCAGCTTTTCTGAGAGAGCACTGGAGGCTGTGCAAGTGGTTCTGATTCATAACAAGAAGAATAACTGTCTCTGACAGCATCACACTATGGCTGGGGATTCTGAACACGGTGGGCTGTTCTGAGTAGATGAAGTGGGCATGATCAGGCAGATGGTTTGGAAGGGTCTGTCAACTACGATGGTGGACACAGAGGCGAGAAAGCCCTGATTCTTCATCCGTGTGTAGTGTGACTTGGTTAGATGCCAGTGTGGCTTGCACAGACCTACCCCAAAGTCTGGATTTATGACAGCACAAGGTAGAATTTCCCACTTACCAGGTGGAGAAGACCAGAGAATATTTAACTTCCATGAAACAGAACAACGCGACTTCTGCCATTCCTTATGTGGGAAGAGAAGACTTACACAAACTGTATTCTTGATGTAAGAGATGCATGTCCATGCTAAAAATGAAGGTGTTAGTGAGGCCATGAAGGCTTATCTTACAAGTTTACAATTAAAGAATTTATTAGCTTCAAAGTAGCACATCATCATATGCTATTTTTATAATAATTTGTATGGAAGAATCAGGAAAAGATGATTATATCTATTTTTAATGTTGAAATTAAAAATGACTCCTCCTCAAAATTGACCAATTTTTTGTCCATTTTAAATATGTAAAAATTGAGATTATTATTAAATAATTTGTACCATTCATAGTGTAGAGAGTGAAGTGCAAATTATTGAATCCCAAGTTAGTGATCTCTTCTCACTGGTGTATGTCCCCTCTGTGAGTTTCTTTTTCATTTCTAACATAAAAAAGTCAATTTGCAAGCATCAAGTTGAAAGATTTATTTTTACGTCTTTTAGCTGTAACAAACGGCCCTGTTCTTATGACTCCCCAGATGTGCTGCTTCTAATCTCTAATTGAAAATTTTACATTTATTATTGATAAAAATTCGGGTGTGTCAAATACGATGATCTTTTGAAAGAAGAAAGATTGGTGCCATTTTTTTCCTCTTTAATTGGCTATTTTCCTCATACAGTTTTAGCCCTGTATGTACTTTTCATTTTACTTTAGTAATACTTATTTTAATGTGTGCTCTGTCTTCCTGTATATAAAGAATTATGTGTTTATTTCTAAAAGCATCATTGTCTTATTTTTTCCTAGATTTATTAGCATGAGTGTAAGTTGTTATGGGATATATTTTTCCCAGGTTTTCACTGTGTGAGATGCAAGTAATTTAGCCTGTTAAATATAATTACATGAAAAACAAACTTTTTAAAAATGTTCACTGCATAGCATTTGTCATTCAATATGTTGTGACAGGATTATCCAATAATTTACATAAAGATATCTGAGGCAAAAGAAGCAGCAAACAAAGTAGAACAAGATAAAAGCAGGTCTCCAACCTCACCACCCATAAACACTCATCTAGACTGCTTACTTGGTAGACATAGACAGCCGAAAAGACTATTTCATTAGCTAGTGGTTGAGGAAATTGGACCCTACCTAATGGTAATGTAAGAGATGGTCTTGTCACAGTGGATGCCTTACACCAGAAAATTTTATAAGTTGTAGAGTGATTATAGTTTTCAATGCTGGTAAGGACATCCAGTTAATATCAATGATGCCTATGCTGCCATATTGCTGCTGGGAAAAATAGTACACTAAATTTTTTATTGTTCCCTATGCATATGGCTGTAAGCAACTTTGTAGATTATATGGTATGGAGAGAGCTATGATACAAGTATGCGGTGGCTTGGGGTGGCACAGGTTCCCTTCACCTCCTGTGTGTTGTTTTACTGGGTTCTCCATGCGAGTGTCTGTTTTCTTGTAGTTTCCTGACACATGACTACCTTTATAGCTGGTCTCAGGTTGAAAGACTCAATTGCAGGAAAAGGAAGTCAGTGGTTTCAATTACTAGTTATAGTTATACAATTATATTAGACTACAGATATAATGTATAATTAGATAACAGTGCACATAAGATCAAATCTGCAACTTTGGATAGCTTAACTTTAACATAGAAATATCTGACTACTACCCAAATGTACTATGAAATACCTCAATCTCAGTGCCTCCAAAATTTCTCTCACCTATTCCCTTCCCAAATAATTCTCCCTTTGCTAAGTTCTTCCTGGCATGAGGCAAATTCAGGTACCTCATCTCAGAGCTTTGGACAGGAATTTCTAGAAATCTTTTATTCTCCCCATTTCTTAGAGGTACAGCCAATCAGCAGGCAGTTGACCCTATTTTCTTCATCTTTCAGCCTCTCCTTCCTTCCTTCCTTCCTTCCTTCCTTCCTTCCTTCCTTCCTTCCTTCCTTCCTTCCTTCCTTCCTTCCTTCCTTCCCTCCTGCCTGCCCCCTGCTTGCTTTCTCTCTCTCTCGCTCGCTCTTTTCTTTCTTTCTTTCTTTCTTTCTTTCTTTCTTTCTTTCTTTCTTTCTTTCTTTCTTTCTTTCTTTCTGTCTGTCTGTCTGTCTGTCTGTCTGTCTGTCTGTCTTTCTTTCTTTCTTTCTTTCTTTCTTTCTTTCTTTCTTTCTTTCTTTCTTTCTTTCTTTCTTTCTTTCTTTCAATGTATTTGGTACAGGGTCTCACTAAATTGCTTGGACTCATAATGATCCTGCTGTTTTCAGCCTCCACAGCACAGGGTTTGCAGGCCTGCACCCCCAGGCCCAGACTTGGTCACCAATTTAGTGAGCCTGTGTGGGAAAGGCCATAGCAGCATGCTTTGCTGGGGATTGAACTCCAATATCTGTACTTGCCTAAGTAGGCTATTAGTCTGCTGAGTTATCTCACTGGCCCCTTCATGCTCTCTATTCTTCAGCACGGCTTGGGTCCTTTCTTTGTTCAGGCTGTAATTTCACTGTCTCCCATGGTGACTATTACACTAGGTCCTCATAGCCTCCTATCAGACTCCCTACTCTACAATTCATTCTGTTCTCCTTCTTAATTTCTCTAATTTACAGTGTAAAATTGTAGCTCAGCACAACAGGCACACCGCAGTATAACCTGGACTGAGGTAATCTTTGTGCTGAAATCACTGGTTCCCTCCTACACATCTTGATGCAGCAGAAAGGCAGAGGGGAGAATGGCAAAGCACCCAGTATGCCTGGAGAAGCTCACAAGGATCTCACTTCCCTCATGTAGGCTCTAGCTCCTAAAGGCTCCACACCACCAGGCAGTAGATGACAAGCTTCTACCTTGGAGCTTTGGAGGACATTGGGGATTCAAACAAAACATATCACATACAATGAACCCTGTTAATGCTGGCATTGTGTGGCTTCCATCTTTCAGTGAATATGAAAATTTCAAGGTTCATTTCAGATGAAGCAAGTGTCAATGCATTTGTCATTGTAATGTCTCAATACTATTCCATTGTATTGAAGAACACATTGAAAAATATTTTATTAAAATTATCCCATGTGAGCCGGGCATGGTGGCGCATGCCTGTAATCCCAGCACTCGGGAGGCTGAGGCAGGAGGATTGTTGTGAGTTCGAGACCAGCCTGAGCTACAAAGTGAGCTTAAGGCCAGCCTGAACTGCATAGTGAGACCCTGTCTCAAAAAGACAAAAATAAATAAATAAATAAATAAATAAATAAATAAAATAAAATAAAATTATCCCATGTGTATTATCAGACAATACAATGAAACTGGAAAAAAATTACAAAAGAAACCAGAAAAACCCGATAAAAACATGAAAATTAAACAACACTCTCCTCAGCAACCAAACAAGTAATTAAACAAGAAATAAAACAATAGCTACAATTCATTTTTCCATAATTTTATTGAAGAACAAATAGCAATCAGATAGTTTCAAATCAAATTAGTAAGACAGATTCAATAATTAATACACTGTATATTGTTTTCTTAGTGGTTTCTTGTTGCACAAGTGAAGATATGATATTCTGCTTACAAACACTATTAGAGTAGATCCCTCTGTTCATTGAATTAAGAGAATGTAGCTGTGTACCTATCTTTTTTAAAGCTGAATTGTAGTACAGTTTCAAGAATTAATACTTTATAAACTGTTATCTTCCTAGTGGTAATCCATAATACAAGAAGCATACAGGATATCCTGTTCAAACATTACCAGTGCAAATCTTTCTTCTCATAGAATTACATGAAAGTAGCTGCATATTTATTCTAACTGTTCTGTATATGCAAATACAGAATGGGCCTTTCTTTGTATCCCACTTTTTTTCTTCAGTCCTGTCAGAGATGGGTATTGTATTGTCATTCAATTATTATAGGTGTTTGAATTCAGCAAAGTACTCCAACACAGTCCAGCAGGCCACAATAGAAGTGGGTTATTTGAAGAAGTTGTTGACTAGAGCCATTTACATCTCAACTTATAATTATGGCTTTATTTTATATACCTCATTTTTATACTTTTCTGCTGGATGGTTAAGATCAAGATAAAGGAAGACCTATGTAACAAAAAATGTAACTTTTGTATCTTAGCAGGTCAGTCAAATCCCCTCAGGGTTTATCCTGTAACCCTGTACCTCACTTTGTAGATCCTTTGTCAGTTTCAGCCATGTGGATGAGTCACAGCCATTGCTTGACCAATTTGCTCTCTGTGAAAACCTGTGAGAAAGTTTTCTCTACTCTCCTTAGGTACATTATACATCATTGATCACATTCCTCTGTGGCTCCTTGATCAGAAAATTTGGGGCACAACTGAGTTCCATGATGTTACAGTACAGGTTCTTCTATGTCCTGAGTCTTCACTGACCATGAAAGGTTATCGCCAAAATGGTGGCCAATCTTGCCACCCTCTGTTCCTCCAAATTTTGATCAGCAAACGTAGGTTGTTAACCATCCAGAAGAGAAACTAATTATCACCCTGCAACATATTCAGTTTGGTTTATCCTAACTATCTGTCTAAATATCAAACATCTTAGGCATAATATGAAACAGATATTTTCCATCCAGTATTGATGAGTCGAATTTTAAGTCCTTACAGAATACGAGAGAAAAAATTTTAAAAAGTACTATATACACGTATGACTACACAGAAATTTAAAAGTCTAACCATGTATAGCCTTGTAGCAGAACAATCCTGTAACATTTTTTCATTGTGTCTTTTTTTTTTTCGCTTTTATTACCCCTCCCCAAAGAAAATACCTTTTACTTGTGAGACAGTATGGTAATAATTGGTATGTCATGACAGGAACTATGTATTTCGCAGACCAGAAAGGCAGGCATTCCAAGTGTTACTCTTCTATTACACAGTGCTATCTTCACTGCAGTTGCTTGGTTCACAAGTATCAATGTATATAGATAGTTGGGTTGAGAATATATATATATAGTATGCTGAACATAGTATATATATATATATATATAATATATATATATAATATATATATATTTCTTTTTTATTAATTTTATTGACAAAGAAATAACAATGAGACAGTTTCAAATCTGACTTGTAGGACAGTTTCAATGATAAATAAATTGCACATTGTTGTCTTTGTGGAGTTATTCATAGTACAAGATGCAGATATCCTGTCAAAACACTATTAGTATAAATCTTTCTTCTCACTGAGTTAAGAGAAAGTAGCTGTATATCTATCCTATTTTGTACATACAGATACAAAATGGTCCTTCATTTGTATCCCGTTCTTTGTTTAGTTTCATCATAGAGGGTACATCATTGCCACTTAAATACTGGACATGAGTTAATTCAGCAAAATAATCCTATGTAGTCCAATACTCCATAATAGCAGTGGATTATCCATATCACATTAACAATGTGAGAAGTTGTTAACTTAGGCATTTTATAGTTCAGCATACGAATATGGCTTTACTTTTTATACTTCATGTTTTAAAATTTCTGCTGGATGGTTAAGACCAAGATAAAGCAAGACCTATTTAATAAGAACTATAGCTTTTGTACCTGTGAAGGTCAGTCAAATAGCCTTAAGATTTAGCCTGGAACCATGTACCTCAGTTTGTAGATCTTTTGTCAGTGCCAGCCATGTGGATGATTCACAGCTATTGGTTGACCAATTTTCTGTCTGTGAAAGCCTGAGGGAAACTTTTTCTCTTTTTGTGACTCTCCTTAGGCACCCTGTGCATCATGTATTATTTTCCTTTGTGGCCCCATAATCTCCTTGATCAGAAAATTTGGGACACCACTGAGTTACATGATGCTACAGTACAGGTACTCCTATTTCCTGACTCCTCACTAATCTTGAATAGCTAAGGCCAAAATCAAGGACAGTCAAGTCCTTGATGCTCATCTTTTTTCTCTAATTTTTATCTGCAAACTTAGTTGTTAACCATATAGAAGAGAAGCTTAATGATATTTTTACCCTAAAATCTAGGCAGTTGAGCTTAACTTCACTATCTTCTTAATATCAAATATCTTAGACATAGCATGGAACATGTATTTTCCATCAAGTATTGATATGTTAAACATTAAATCCCTACAGAACTGAAAAATATTAAAAAGATGCAAACAAGTATTTACATAATTTTACAGACATTTAGAAATACAAAGATATACAACACTGTATCAGGACATTCCTATATTTTTTCTTGTCTCTTTTTTTCAAATATTAACCACTGTTTTTTAAACAAACATTTACTTGAGGAACAGTATGGCAGTAATTGGTATGACATGGCAAGCCATATGTATTTTTTTTTTTTTTTTTGAGACAGGGTCTTACTATGAAGTTCAGGCTGGCCTTAAACTCACTTTGTAGCTCAGGCTGTTCTCGAACTCACAACAATCCTCCTGCCTCAGCCTCCCGAGTGCTGGGATTACAGGCATGCACCACCATGCCCGGCTTAGCCATATGTATTTAGAAGACCAGAATGTGAGGCATTCCAAGCCACAGCCTAGCATTACACATTGCTATCTTCAGTGTAGCGTCTTAGTTCGCAGGTATTAGCACATATAGTTAGTCAGGGTAAGAATCCTACCAATTAACTCCTAGTTTCAAAAACCTACTGACGATTCTCAGGATCATTGCTCTAACCATCTCGTTCATATAAATGTATGGCTTTGCCCCTCTCATGTTTCCTAGCTTTTCTCCTTGCCCTCTCTTTGTTATTTAATCCTTAAGTTTTCAGTTTCTTTTTCATTATCTTATATGTTTCTATTTTTATTTCTTCTTTTGAGTTCTTACACTAGGGAAACTATATGATATTTATACTTGTTTATCTCCTCTATTTCACTTATGAGTATATCTTCAAGTGGAATCTACTTAAATATAAAGCCTTCGAGTTTATCTAGAGGGATAGCTGGTTTGAATGAGATTTCTAGTACTAGATTTATAAGGAGTCTCCACACTGATGTTCATAGTGGTTGCACCAATCTACATTCCCACAAGCAATGGAGAAGGTTTCCATTTTAGCCAATGCCTCTCCAACATTTATTGTTGGTTGATTTCTTTAAGATAGTCATTCTTTCTTGGATGAGATGTTATCTCAGTGTTGTTTTAATTTGCATTTCATGAATAGCTAGTGATGTGGAACATTTTTTCATATATGCATTTGCTTCTATAATTTCGTCCTCTGAGAAGTGTGTGTTCATTTCACATGCCCATTTCTGGATTGGGTCTTTGTTTTGGGGGTCCTAATGTTTTTTAATTCTTTATAATTTAAGAGAGCAGAGTTTTATGTCAGTGCTTATTAGTTGAGATATTTTCCGAATTTGTGGGTTGTCTTCATTTTGTTGATAATTTCTTTTGACATGTGAAAAGTTCTCAAAAGTGGGAGGTCCAGTTTTAAATCTTTCAACTCATTCTTGTGCAATTTGGTTTTTGTTCATGAGCTGTTTACCTACATGTCTTCAAGATTTCCTTCTACTTTCTCTTCCAGGAGATTTTGTGTTTCCGTTTTAGTGTTTAGACTTTAGCTTAGTTCATAGACCTGCATCAAGTTTTAGTTTTTATCATGTAGAGAGCCGGTTTTTCCAGCACTATTTGTTAAAGAAGCTATTTTTGTTTCAGTACTAATATTTGTCCCCTTTTTAGAAGACAACATGGCTGAGTGTGTTTTTAGAGGTTTTCATATATTCTAAGATATTGCATTAATAATCTGGTCTATTTTGTTGCCAATACCATGCTGATTTTTTTTATCACAGTAGATTTGTAGTATAATTTCAAGTCAGGAACTGTAATGCCTCCTGTATTGTCCTTGTTGGCCAGGATTGCCTTTGCTATTCTAGGTCTTTTCTGGTTCCCAATAAATGTTAGCAACAATTGTTTCTTGTTTAATAGAGACTGCATTAAATCTGTACAATAATTTTGGGATTATAGCCATCCTCATAATATTTGTTCTTCCTATCCAGAAGTAGGGAATATCGTTCTATTTTATGAAATACTCTACAATCTCTTTTTTTCAGAATACTGCAATTTTCTTTGAGTACATCTTTCACTACGTTAGTTAGATTAATTCCAAGGTATTTCATTCCCATGGTGTTATTTTAAAAGGTTCATAATCTTAATGCAAGTTCTCATTGGCCTCTATAATTACAGGAGATGCTCAATGTAGTAGTAATGAGCTTTTAAACATTATTCATGGAACGGGCAGCTCCTTGGGTAATGTTGGTCATTAATATTGCTGCACATGCATTTTCAATTTATTTCCTAAGGCAGTACAGTGGGTTTTCTGTGACATACGGCATCCTGTAGGGTCCCCCATACTAGGATAACAACATCTGTTACAAACATTTTACTATTTTTATCCTGAGGTTTGTCTACATTTGGGGGACAGACCCTGTATCTTATATTTAGAGAAAAAATGAACGTTTAATACAGAAAGTTTCCACATACTTCTCCCAACCTTGTCCTGCATGCAATAATCTCATAAAATTGTCATTAGTATGATAGATATTAAAACAATAATTAAATTTCCTCAGTTTCCCTAGTTTTTAATCTAATGTCCTGTTTTCTGTTCCAAAATCCTGAATGCCACATAATATTTAGTCATTGTTATGCCTTATGTCTAGATGTTTCTACAAAGCTTCATGCGCTCATATAGGAGATTTGGGTGGTGGCTGGAGCATGACTATGTTATACTGGACTATGGGTATGCAATAACTGGATCCTCTAATTATTGCTTCAGCATGATTCTAGGTGTGGACAGAGTCAAGTCCCATCTGGGTGTGGTTGGCTCAAACAATAAATGCACAGCTTGAATAGAAGAAAGAAAAAAAAGGAAACCTCACTGTCTGACCTACCTTGGATGGTTGGTCTTCTGTAATTCTCATATGTCGTTCTTCCCGGCCTTGGAACCAGCCACTGATGGACTGAAACCTCTACAAAGAGTGAGATAAACTCATCTTTCCCTTTTTAACTCATAGATGTCGATTATTTTGTCCTAGCACTGAAATAGTCTCTGAGACAGTGGACATGTCTTTTTCAACTTTCTTTTCAGTAAATTTTGTCAGATTTTCATTGCACTTGCTGGTCTTGACAGATTTGAGGAATATTGCCCACATGTATTGTAGAATTTCCTGTTTTTGAAGTTTGTCTGATTATTCTTACATAGTTAGATTAGACTCAATGGCTTTTGGAAGAAAGACCTAGAGATAAGGTAGCATTAGGGTATCTGACTCTTGATACTGGTCACCAGGCTGAATGTGTCTTAATAAGTTTTCCTATAGTAAAGACATTCTTTCTACCATTTTCCATACTTAGTGTTTGGAAGGAAGCCACTGTTGGCAAATCAAATTTGGACAACATGGAATCAAGATTGTCCTCCTTCAGTTTGCAATATGCACAGAATATATTTGGATTTCCCTACCAGAAACTTATATCTTCTCTCCATTTATTAATTTGGAGTGCTCATTTGTAATTTTCCTTTCTGAGGTATGTGATTTTGTGCCTAGTAATGCTGTCCTTATGGGGAGGTAGAAAATATTCTTTTCATTGTCTCAGACAGTTAATCAATAGTTGCTCTTGAGTGTTCTTAAACATTTGATAGAATCTAACAGTAATTTTAACTGGTCATGCATTTTTCCTTATGAGAATCTTTTTATAAGAACTAATTCAGTATTTTCTTGTATTATAAATTTGCGGTTAC
Organism: Ctenomys sociabilis; assembly: GCA_004027165.1. Taxonomy (NCBI): domain Eukaryota; kingdom Metazoa; phylum Chordata; class Mammalia; order Rodentia; family Ctenomyidae; genus Ctenomys; species Ctenomys sociabilis. The sequence continues at coordinate 19,498 of PVKA01011332.1, forward strand.
CAGATTTTCCTTTACTTTATGAGTTCTTTTTAGTAGCGTCTTTATGGGAATTTATCTATTTAATCTTCATTATTTATTATGTTGGCATACAAATATACACAGGAATCATTGCAGTCCTTTTATTTTTGTCAAGTCAATAGTGAATATCCTCTTTCATTCCTAATTTTGTATTTGGAATGTGTGCTCTGTTTCTTGGTTAGTCCAGCAACAGTTTGTTACTTTTTCAAAAGCAAAATTAACTTCACAGTTCCTCCTTCCTCAGCTATGACAAATGTTTTTTTTTTTTTTTTTTTTCAGGATTTCATTTTCAGTGATAAGGCCCAAAACCTCATTCCTGCATAGCAGTGACACTGAAGCACTCTACACTTCAACTTCTGTAGTTTTCCAATAAATTTTCCTGTAGACTATGAGTGTTCTCAGTAGCAATTCAGAGACCACTTCTGGGTTCATAGTGTTGCTGTTCGTGGTGTGATCTGCAGTAGGATTTTCCCTGAAAAGTGAGGACCGGTCAATCCTTCCAAATATCATTATTTCCTCTTTTGATTCGATGGCATAGGAAGTCTCAAATTATCATATGCTTGTCATTATCTATAGTGAGGCATGGTTTTATCTCCTGACAAGACTATTGCCCTTGAAATAAGACCTCAAAAAGAGGTCCTCAGAAACAGCAAAAGCACTTGTGAGCTCACTATTAGAAATAATTCTAAAGGATCCTTGATGATTCTTAGATGTAAGCATTCTGAATCTGAGTCCAATGGTTCCCATTTTGGGAATGTCTGCCCCTTGCTTGTGGGAAATTTGGTGGTTCCCAAGTGTTTATTATTATAGTGTCAATGTGGTTTAAAATATTTGTTCCAAACAAACCTACTGGATCAAAGCTTTTGATTTGATTGCTAAATAAATTTCTAGAAACTTTATGTCGGTTTATATTTTCAACCCATTTCCAAGTATTGTCGTGGACGAGAGAGGGAATTACATATTTGTTTGATTTTAAGTATTTGTGGGTTTTAAAGATTAAACTTCTGTAACTGTATGGAATACTGAGTGAGTGCATGGCTTAGAACTTGAGGCATATCTGTAGGGAGGCAGTAACCAGAATATATGAATTTTTCTGGGGCAGAGCCCTGGTTATGTACAATGAGGATTAATTCAGTATCTTTGATAAATTACACCTACTTTGTGTTAGTGATCGATTATCTATCTTTCTCTAAGGGTTCCTCCCCAAGTTACTTATGGAAGTTCTTAGAGGGTGCCTGGGTGTCCCCACAAACCCACAAAGGGTTTTTCCTTCTCTTTGGCTGCATTCCTGCAGGTCTGTGATTACTGCCTAAGAAGGGTCTTGGAGACCCTTCTGTTGCCCCAGCCTCATCAAAATGCTGAGAACCCACAGCAGGTCTTAGGGCTTCTGGACTTGCATGTTGTAGGTTGGTGCTGAGCAGAAGGGAAGAGAAAGAGTAAGGCTTCCACAACCCTAGTGGGTGACGTGAGGGACAATCACGACAGAAGATCCTGCATAGGCGCCTGTAGTTCTCCAGCTATCTGCTACAGTTTGCCATGAAGACTCATTGCCCTTTGATAATGAATTCCCCAGAAGCTTGATTGGATTGGGATTTGATGGGGGAATCGATTGAGGACAAAGAAACTGCAGTACATTTAGTGATGATAGATTCTGAGACACCTGCTTGACGGACAAAACCACTGTAAAATTACATTTCAGAAAAATCATGATCATGAAAAGTATTTAGATTTTTCTTCAGTGTAAATAACAAAAAATCTTTAGATCAATGTATTAAAGATGAATTACAAATGCCCACATAAAACCATTTATTCTCTTGGAAACTAATTATTTAAATAAACCCAGTAATGAAGTAGAAAAATTATTATACTTATTTCATTAATCGAAGTCTAGATGAATTGTATAAAACTGAAACATTACTTATATTGAATAGAAGGCTCATTAAGTTTAAAGGCTATCTCTAATTGCTAAACCAACCAAAGAAGGAAATTAAAAGTAGAAAAAAATATACACCTCTCCTCATCTGTATGAGACTCTTTCAAAGCTTATCTGCTGCAAATAGTGCTGCTTCAAACACAGCTGTGCACCTAGCCCATTAATATATTTTTAACTCCTTCAGAAAGATACCCAAGAGGGGTATATCAGGACCAAATATAATTTTTCTTATGTTTTTGAAGATTTTTGGTATTGACTTCCATAACAGTTGCAGAAGTTTATATTCCCACCAACCAAGTTTATATACCCTTCATCCAAATGTCCATTTTCCCCACACTTTCATACCACTAATTGCTGCTTTTTTGTTTTCTTGATAAACAGCATTCTGTTTCGAGGAAGTTGGTTTGAATTGCTGTGTCTGTTACACTTCTCTCATTGCTGGGACAAAATACCAACATCCAAAATTAAGGAAGGAAAGGTTTATTTAGCTCACAGTTAGTGGAGGTTTCAGTCCATACTTGGGTAGTTCCAAGACAGAGTGGTGCACAACAAAGGGCAGCAGTTCATGGAAGTTAAAAACAGCAAAATAACAAGAGCAAAAAAGGCAGGCACAGTGGAAATGATAGCAGAAGCAGAGGTAAAGAGTAAGCCTCTCTACTTTCCTTATACTGCATCTAAGCCAGAGTGGGTGTAGCATTTACAGTTATAAACCCAGTATTGTGATCATGAATTAATCACAAATGCTAGAAGCCAACTCATGGTCTCACGGGGAAGACATCTAAACCCAAACCATAACAATTTGCCTTTTTCTAACACCTGATAGAATGAACATCTTTCATGTACTTAGCCTCTTGCTCATTTTTTTAAATAAGTCATTTGTTCTAAGAGGCTTAATTTTTAATATATTCTAGGCTTTTTTCCTCTATCAGAAGTGTAGCTGACAGTTTTTCCTCATATGTGGTTTGGAACTTTACCCTGTCAATTATTTCCTTTGCTCCAAAGAAAATTTTTCATTTAATCTAATATAATCCCATTTATTGATCCTCGCTATTCTTTCTTCTGCCCTTGTCATTCAGCTCAGGAAGTTCTTTCCTGTGCCAATAACTTAAGTGTATCCTTTGGTTATCTATCAGCAGTTTCAAAGTTTCTGTTCTGTAACTTTGTCTTTGATCCGTTTTCATTTGAGTTTAATACAGGGAAAGAAATATGGTTCTCTTTCCATTCTTGTGTATGTTGATAAGCAGTCCTCCCGGTAATAATTGATCAAGAGCCTATCTTCTCCAACATATCTTTTTGCCTCCTGCACTAAAGATCAGAGGACTGAAAGGTCTTTCTGTGTTACTATTCTATTCCTATATGCTCATCAATAGATATATGAATGAAGAAAATGTGATACATATCAGCCATGAAAAGATCAATGAAATCATGCCATCTGTAGAAAAATCGATGTGTCTTGAGCCCATTCTGCTAAGAAAAATAAACCAGACACGAAAAATTAAATAGTACATTATTTCTCTTGTATGAGAAATCCAGAGGGTAAACAAATAGAGTAAAACCAAGGATGGATTGTAGGATAGAGTGAGGCTGAAGACCAGGCTGGTCTGTCACATTAGAAACCCAAAATAAAGTAAAAGATAGGTGACAGGAAATGTGGAGTAGACTTTGTGGAAATGGAATCTGAGGATGGGTGAGATAGCACAAAGCATAGAGGGGAAGAGACAGGGACGTGACAAGAGTTAAGGTGAACTATGTCTCTATGCCCATTACCCATAAGGAAATATATTCATCACAAACATATACAAATGTTAAATAATGAAAATACATAATCACAGACAAATCAGTACTAGTATCACTGTGACCAGAAGACATTTGGAAGAAGGGCAGCTTCTATAGTAAGAATGTTCAAGAGCCATTGGTAACCAAAAAGCTGCTTGAAGCTATGGAAGTTTTATGTCCTTTTGTGTCTTAGAATTCCTGTCTTGTAGAGTGATACCCACTTACATTACAGAATCATGGAAAATCACATTCTGAAAGAAAGATGTTCAAGCCCTCCAGTGGGCAAGGAAGTGATTTCTGTTAAAATTAGAAGGACAAAAATTAACAGAAGAACAAGGAAAGTAAAAGTAACAGGAAGTCTCAGCATGGAGAATTTCTATCATTACTTCTTTGGTAGGGTCATATTTTTGTTGAGTAAGCCACATGATGGGATACAGATCTGTCCTCTTTAGTGCAGGCTACCCAGGGGTGAAACCTGTTTCACATCTCTGGCTCAGAAAGTTCTTGGCAGAATTCCACCTTTGTAAGAACTTGAAGTAGCCTAAGTACTGATGGCTTCCAGCAGGCAAAGTCCATTTTCCCCTCCTATGCCTTCTTAAGGATGAAGTCTTGTGGCCCAGCTGATTCCCTTTCATTCCTTGGGATTGGAGTAAAAAGCTCATCTCAATTCTCCATGGCTGAGGGTCCCTGGTTTTGTCGACATCCTATGATGATTTCAACTATTGACTATTCCATCAATTCATTATACTATCTCTAGATTTTTCTATAGTTTTTATAAGAATGTATGTCTGATTTTCCAACATATTGATTTAATTCACTGTTTTTGCTCTTTTTTTTTAACTGTTGATTAACCATCACAGTCATTGGAGCTACCATGTACTCCATTCACCTTGAATTAAGACATTATCTGAAGACTTTATTGATATTTAAGACTGGTAATTCCAATGTGATTGTTTTTCTGTGTTAAGTTACTAAGTTTTAAATCAGTAAACTTCACTCAATCTCTCAACTTCAAGTGCTGTACATGTGCTATTAATATGTCAATCATCTTGTTCTAGGGCAGAAAGTAATTCATGTAGTAAAGTCTCATTCAAGGCCCATTAACTTAGATTTCACACTGGTCAGGCATGCTGTGCTAAACATTACTTCCACAGCCTCTGTAAGAAAAAGACTTGAAAAAGAATAACACAAATAAAGAGTATTTACTCCAATGTAACAAAGATGACACTATTCTTTAGTACAACTTTTCCTGCTCCTTCTTTAATAGTGTTTCATACTCCCAAATGAGAGTGTAACAATGTTTACAAATAATTTGTATCTACCAACGTTTGATCAGCTGTTTACAAAGAATTATTCATAATCTATGCCCTATGCTAAGCTTGGAGATACAGCAGAGAGTATCTCAGCTGAGGCTGTCATACAAAATGTCATAGATTGGGTGCTCAAATGATGTGGCTTTATATTTCAAACTCTGGGGCTGGATATCTGAGGTTGGGAGCTGGCATGGTGAATGTTTCCTGCTGAGGACTGTCTTCCTGGTTTGCTCACATTTCTCACTTTATTTTCAAATAATGAAAGTGTGAGCTTTCTTGTGTCTTCTATTCTCATAAGGACGCAGGTCTCATGGTCCTCACCCTAAGTTCATCTGAAACTTTATAACTAATAATGGACCTATTTCCAAGTCAATCATTTTTAGGATAGGGCATCAAGTATGAATTTGGAAGGCATTTGACTTTTGTATAAGGAGTACCCTTGTAATAGGTGTCCCTGAGCTCATTCCCTAGAAGTTGATAAAAAGAGACAGGTGTACCAACAGAGAACAGAGAATGCACACACCTCTGCATAAGGCACATAGGTCCTATCATAGAAAGCCCAAAACCACAGCATGAACATAGTGTTGGACTAGGGTCTTTCAGGAGTGAGTTTGCTGAGATTAGTGTTAAGAGGTGAAGCTTGGAGGGTTACCACAGACATTGTCACTTGGCTTTTAATATAGAATTAAAGACCATTAAAAAGACTTTGGATTTGGAAACATTTTCAAGATTATCAGTATAGAAAAATTGTTTCTCTCTGATGCACAAAAAACTCAAGGAAGAAATATCAAGGATTAGGTGCAAAAAAAGAAAAGCTCAAATTATACAAAGTCAGTGATCCATGAGAAGATTTGGAAAGGATCCATGTGGAGAAAAAGTTTAGAATGGGTGGAGTGGGGCGAACTACTGCAGTGTATTGGTGGATTTGTAATAACTTGCAGACAATGGGATAAAGAGAAACAGGTAGGTTTTAGGTGGGTAAGAGAAACATGGCCAGTCCAGCTGATAACCCACTACTATTGTGGAATACTGGACTATATTGGAATATTTGCCTGAGTTCATGCACCTACAATATTTGGATGACAATGGAATACTCATCTCTGACAAAACTAAACAAAAAAGGAGATATAAATGAAGGACCATTTTGTATCTGTATATTCAAAATAGTTAGACAGATATATAGCTACTTTTTCTTAATTTAGTAAGAAGAAAGATTTGTACAGTGTTTAGAGAGCATATCATGTCTGCATGTTGTGCTATGAATGATTACTACAGAGGCAACAATATGCAATGTATTAGTTACTGTAACTGTCCCATCACCCTGTTTTGAAAATGTCTCATTGCAATTATTTTCTCAATAAAATCAATTAAAGAAAACATGGTCAGAGATGCCAATGGGTGTGCTGAAGATGCACTAGTTAGGATAACTCTGACTTCTCTGGCTAACATAAGACACATCGTGTATATGACAAACAAAGCAGAAATACTTGTGTAGCATCTCAAACCCAAGTAGGGAGCCACTAGGACATGCCCACATGCTTCCTAAAGGTGGCATTTCTGACTGGCAGAGGCCTGTCCTATAAGCAGGCATGCAGGAGCCCAGCTTCTTGCTTCCCTGGGCTTTGTTTATCTTGAAGATGTGACTTCCAGCATCTCTGAGCTTGGTGACATGAGGGCAGAGAGTAGCACGGCCCAGTGAAAGAAGCCTGTTTGGGCTGTGAGTTTCAGACAACACATGACCGCCTGTCCCACTGCCATATTTAGTTATATGGCCACATCTAACTGCAAATGGGGCTGAGAATTCAGAATGTAGAAATTATATTTGCCAATGCCCCTAAGTCATGGCCCTAAACTTAATATCTCTGCAATAAACACCACTATCATTATTAAAAGACAGATTGTGACAAATGTGTAATTTATGATTACTGTTCAGAAGTTGGAAAGACAGTCCCAAAGGAGAGGGCTGTGCACCAACTTTTGAAAATAAAGGAAGTTTCAGAAGGAGCAATTGATTACTCAGGAACAAAATGCATGCACCCCTACTACATGCAATGGCAGAAGTAAATCTGGCAAAGGTAATGTTAAAGAAAATAAATTCAACAAAATGGTACACATTCTATGACCATTGATATAATATTTGCAATCAGATAAAACCGGCCTAAAATGCTAGTAGTCAAGATAGCAATTCAGTACACTGTGAAAATTAATTGGAATGAATTTTATTTGTCCAACTTTTATATATTGCATTCCAGGGAAAAAGTTACTTTAAAACAAGCTTTAAATACTACAACAGTGTAACTCAGGCATTCTAGTAGAGACATTAATTTATTAGAACCTAAGTAAGAACTTGCTCTGTTAAGAAATATTGACCTACATACCCCTTTAATATATATCCACATCCCATTAAATCTTGCTTACTGACCTTTCTTTAAAGTGGGAAGGTTGCTATACTTAAAATAGGTATTCAGTTACTGAAAAAGAAGGCAAGTCTTTCTAGCAGATTCTTTTTCAGTAACTGAATCTACTTGCTTTGGACCTTTCCATGTCTAATTTAGACATTTTCCAATTTGATCCTTCAGAGTAAGTTATTCCATTAATGATCTTGAAATTTCTTCTCAAACAGTATTCTGTTGCCTGTGGTGAAGGCAACTCTTGACCAACCAGGGACCCATGTGTCTCTCCAAGATGAAAGTACTTTGGTGGACATTAATTTTTGGAGGGGCGGCCATTGCTCAGGATGATTAGATGTTGACAGATGTGACTCATGCTGCTTACAGGCCTGATCCTTAAGTTCCACCAGTCAGATCTGCATCATCTCTCCACTTACCAGATGGGAGATAAGCAGCATATTGGTGAGCCAGAGAGCCAGGTGTCACAACTGACAAAATTCCCAGGTCATGGACACCTAGATGATCCTGGGAAACTCAACATGCCCGGCTTACAATAGTACCTGAGTGCACAAACTTGATTCTTTCCATGATTCTGGTCACAAACTGAGCTGGATGAGAACCAGATCAAGTTCCATGATTAATTAGGTTCAGGGTTCACCTTATGGGACAATTTCATTTAGTTCTTGTCTGGTAAAGATAATGAGAATCAAGAAGAAAACTGCGTTCAATAACTGAGGTACCATTTGAGGCTACAGGAGCAAGAAACAGATTTCAATTATCTTTAGCCAGTCAGATTTCAGTAAGAATTTGAACATGAATGAGTGTTGGACTTTGTCAAAAGCCTTTCCTGCATCAATTGAGATGATCATGTGGTTTTTAGATTTTGCTCTATTCATATTGTGTATTACATTTATAGATTTGCATATTTTGAATTATCCTTGCATCCTTGGGAAGAATCCTACCTGGTCATGATGTATAATCTTCTTGATGATTTGCTGTATTCTCTTTGCTAAGATTTTATTGAGGAATTTTGCATCTCTCTTCATGAGGGAGACTGGCCTGCAGTTCTCTTTTTTAGTTGTGTCTTTCCCTGGTTTTGGCATCAGTATAGTACTTGCCTCCATTAATGATTTTGGGAGCATTCCTACCTTTTCAATTTCACTGAAAAGTTTGAGGAGTATATGGATTATATCCTCCATAAATTTCTTGTAGAATTCAGCTGTGAATCTATCAGGACCTGGACTTTTCTTTGTTGATAGGTTTTTTAATACATTTCATATTTCATTGATTGTTATTGGTTGAGAGTTGTTATATCTTCTTGATTCAGTTTTAGTAATTAGTACCTTTTGAGAAATCTGTCCATTTCTTCTGTGTCTTCCACTGTGTGAGAGTAAAGGTTCTCAAAGTAGCCACTGACAATCTTTTGAATTTCCACTGGGTCTCCTGTAATTCAGCTATGTCCCAAGTTTTCTGATCAAGGAGATTATAGTGCCACAGAGGAATGTGATGGATGATGTAGAGTGTGCCTAAAGAGTCACATGATAGAAAACATTCTCTGAGGCTTTCACAGAGAGCAATTTGATCAAGCAATGGCTGTGACTTATTCACATGGCTGTCATTGACAAAGGATCTACAAAGGAGGGCACAGAGTTTCAGGATAAATCCTGAAGGGCCTTGACTGACCTTATCAAATACAACAGTTACATTTCTTGTTATAAAGTCTTGCTTTATCTCAGTCTTAGCCACCCAGCCAAAAACTTTAAAAATGAGGTATAAAAAGTAAAGCCATATTAATAGGATGAGCTGTAAAAGGCTCAAGTCAACAACTTCTGACATTGCCACTCCTACAGATAATCCACAACTATTATGATCTGGGGGACTATATTGGAGTATTTTGCTCAATTCTTGCACCTACAATATTTAAATGACAATAGAATACCCTTCTCTGGCAAAAACTAAACAAAAAAGGGGACACAAATGAATGGCCATTTTGTATCTGTATATTCAAAATATTTAGGATAGATATACAGCTACACTCTGTTAATTCAATGAATAAAAAAAATCTCTTCTAATAGTGTTTGTGGACTGAATATCCTGCCTGCATTTTGTACAATGAATAACCACAAGACAACAATACGCAATGTATTTATTATTGAAGCTGTCCTACTAATTAGTTTTGAAACTGTCTCATTATTATTTGTTTCTCAATAAAATTATTTTTAAAAAGTGATTTCAGGTGTCTGTGCTCCTCCACTAAATCTTCATCTTTTCTTCTTTGCTATCACTGAAAATTGCTGCTTCAGAATCAAGAATCCATTCTCCTTGCAGTCCCGGACTTCAATAGTCTACTGCTCAGTCCTTATATTCTAGTAGAACACCAACATCTTCCCATTTACTTAAAAGTCATTCATTATCTTGCTGCACAGGGGAACAAAAGATGGACTGAGTCCACCAGTGGTGCAGAGTGTGGTCCTTCTTAATTTGCCACCACTTTTCATCTTTCTTTTGAGTTCAACATCGGATGCAGATGAAAGCAGAAGACTGACAGGTCTCAGAAAAAGAAAGTAGCTGCAAGGTTGATTGTGCCCTGCTAATTAAAAACTTGGCAGCATGTAGCACCTACCTGTGGTAAGTCCATGTCCTGCACTGTCATGGAGTGCACTGCCACACATAAAGATGTCTTGCCTGCAGGCTCAGCAGTGGATTACTGCAGCTTTAGGCAGAGCTCCAGGGCTTCTTGGAGAAGACTTTTGGTAAAAGAAAATGCCTTTGTTCTTCCTCATTAAATTGGATCCCACCAACCCCTGAACTCGGTGATTAAACAAAACCTGCTCTCTTCTTACTCCAATTGATTTTAGGTGTATTTCAGAAAGAAATGCTTCTTTAAAGACAATAAAGTATTTCCAAATTTTATTTTACATTCTGAAAAATAAAACTATTCATAAAGTAAATCCTCTCAAATTTGTCTTGTTCTGTTACACTGAGGGAAATGTGAATATATCACATCAATGTTTTATTTTTTAATTGGTTTTTAAAAGAGACATTAGGTTCACAAGTTGCCTTGTTCTCATTATGTTCCTTTTTTATAGGGGACATTTTTTCTATACAGAGTTCTTTCGTGTAATTGCTTGACAATTTAAAGGGCATCCAGCAGTTTTGTGAAGCATCATCTTGAAGTGGTCAGTAAAACCAGAGTGTGAGTCGCCTACAAAGGTGGAACCAGAAATGTGATTACTTGACCCTGTTTCTTTGTTTTAGTGGAAGCGTCCAATTCAGTGGGTGTGTTCATTGAGCTGACTCCCACGCACTTTTAGAAAATCTCATTTAAGTCTGCTGTTATCTTGTGAGTGGTATGAGGAGAAAAAAAAGTGATTTTTTTTTCAGGTGGCCAAGTGAGAGTACAAGGAATACTCCCAGGAAGATAGTCTACTGATTTGAGAAGAAAACTTCTGTCGTGCCGACTATTTCCTGGTGGGTCTGGGTGGGTTTATAAGAACATGAAAGCATCAGTCCTTACATTTCCCCACTTCATCCTCCTTCACCAACTCATTTCCTGGCCATCTCCATTTTAGCCTCTATGACGTTAACTTTCTTTGATTCCGCCTGTGGAAGAAATCCTGAGGAGTTCCTTCTGCTTTGGTTCATTTGACTTTGTGCGATGGTCTTTGGATTTATCATGCTTCTGCGCATGGCAGAATCCCCTTCTTCTTGGGACTGCAGGATTATGCTGTATGTGTAGCATCTTTCTTTGTCTCTTTCTTTCTGTTGGACATTAAAGATCATTCCATATTATGGCTGTTCGGAGTTTTATTGAGATAAACATAGAAATGCAGATACTTTTTCACCGTAGTGATTTCAGTAGGTTTATGAAGGGAGCATACACAGTAGGCAGATTGATGAACCAGACAGCAATTCTATTGTTTAGTTTTTTTAGAAATCCTTATTCTGGTTTCCATCGCAGAGAGCACACTAATTTACATTGCTACCAACAGTGTAATGCTTTCCTATTCCTCACACCTTTCCAACAGGTCTAATTTTTTATCTTTTTTACAATAGCCATTCATAGTGGTTCAGGTGATACTCCTGTGGGGTATTATGCATTGAGGTGGAAGAAATAAACAAACATCATCCAAATGCAAAAGGATTGCACCAAATCACCTTTACGTACAGATGACATGATGATATGTACAGAAGAGCTTAAAGATGCTGCCCAAATCCACTAGAGCTAATAAATGAATTAGTTTTCACAATACAAACCAACATTTAAAAATTAACAGCATTTATGTACATCATTGGTGAACTATCTGAAAAATGTTTAAAACTTTTTATGCATAATGCATACAAAGAACTAAAATATTTAGCAACAAATTTAAGATAGGGGTCAAGAATCTCTGGGGCACAAACTAAAAATGTTGATGGAAATCATTGAGGGAGGCAGAAATAAATAGAAAGGTTTCATGTCCACAGATTAAAAGAATTGGCATTGTTAAAATTCCATAACACCCAGAGGGATTTACAGATCTAAATACAAATCCCTACCAAAATATGAATAGCACAGAAATTGGCAAAATATTCTCAAATTCACATGAAGTACAAAGGATCTTGAATAACTGAAGCATTCTTGAGCAAAAAGGACAACTTAATAGTTAGAAATATAATAACCTAATTAAAAATGGTCAAAAGACCTGAATGGAAACATGGTATAAAATATTCTCTCTCTCTCTCTCTCTCTCTCTCTCTCTCTCTCTCTCTCTCTCTCTCTCTCTATATATATATATATATATATATATATATATATATATATATATATATATATATATATTATAGGGCATATATATATATATATGCCCTATAAGATATAAACGTTTATTGCTACTGTAAATGTATATTAGGATGGAATTATTTGAAGACTGCTTTTTCAAGCTCTTCAGTATCTTTTAAACAAGCTCTATAAATTTCTTTCATTTGCTCATATATTTACCATTTCTCAAACCACTCATTCAGTAATACAAGTGCAAATTTCAATGCAGTATGATTTTTCTTCAAGTTGCATAAATTTCCTTATCTCATTTTAAAAGAAGACTATCTCAGAAGGATCTATATTGATTGTTGAAGTGAAAATTCACCTTCACTTGTCCTTTCTGGCAACAGTTTCTCTAACAGGGTTCTAGGAAGCAGGCATCTTCTTAAGTATGGTGTGGTGATCACGGAAGACCTCTTGTCCTTGGTGCCTTCCATCTGCTAGCAGTGGCTACTTTAGAAGGTAAAAGTGAGCTCCATATTAACAAAAGAAAGCAGTTTGTGCGAAAGGATAGATAAAAATATTAACTCCATGTTTAATCCAATGTAAAATGTGAAAATTTACCTTTTTTTAAGAAGCAAATATAAAACAATTCATGATCTACAGGCAGAAGCAAGAGTGTTTCAAGCTGATTTGTAATTTTCATGTAAACTCCAGTCTTGAAAATTGTTGTTAAGCAGTCCACAGGATTGCACAGTTTAATTAAGCACATCTGGGGTTGGCCAAATAATTCAGCTGATTAAAGCCCCAGGGGCTGTAACAGGCAGATCACTATGAGTCCGATCTAGTTGTGAGACTCTGAACACCGGTAGACCCTTCCTTAAAATAAAAACAAAAAGTCTTATTTTAGGTCAATGATACTGCACGTTTTTGAGAAAAAGTTAGAAGTAGCAATGGGTGACCTTTCCATTTCTTTTTCTAGTATTTCTTCTGCTAAGGCAACTTAAAAAGCTTTACTGGAAAATGACAAGTGTCCATGGAATGTCACTTTATTATTGCATGGTTTACTTTGCATTTGAACAAAAGCATTGTCGTAGTAAATTATAGGGCTCTAACCTTTTCTCCTTTGGCACTGACAGCAATGAATTCATCTTAGCAACAAATTCAGACTATAACACTTTTAGCAATAAAAGCCCTCCAAAATTGCATGCTAGGTCAGAAGCAGGACCTATCTAATACCACTACAGACCAAACAAAAATTATAAATGACATTAACAAAAGATTTACAAGCTGCTGTACATAGTTACAGCATAAATCCTTAAGGGATGTCACTGACCTTGTCAGATACAAAAGTTACGTTTTTAGTTATATAGATCTTGCTTTAACTTGGTCTTAATCATCCAGCAGAAAAGTATAACTACAAAGTATAAAAACTAAAGCTACATTAATATACTGAGCTGTAAAAGGATCAAGTCAGTATCTTTGGACATTTGCAAGCTCTGCTGATAACCCACAACGACTGTAGACTATTGGACTATATTGGGTTATTTTGTTGAACTCAAGTACCTCAATCTTTAGAATGGTTTCAGGAATGAAAAGGTAGTGTAAAGACTTCTCAAAATACAGCTTCTCTAACTGCAGTGGAAGAGCCATCCCTGAAAAAACAAGCAAGAGAGGAGTATATGTGGGGAGCCACAAAGCTAAGAAATCAATCAAATATGTATAGGTGGAACTACAGCAAACAAGCTGCCTCACTGCTGAGACCAACGTCCTGTCTGGTTAAGGTCAGCTCTCAGCTGCTAGGCAACCCAATGTCATGTGCTATTAACTTCACAAAAGTATAAATTAAGGACAGTTTTGTTGCAAAAAAGGGAAGGGAATATATATATATATATATATATATATATATATATATATATATATATATATATATATATATATTATATACACAAGGCAGTTAGGAAGGATATACAGCTACTTTCTCTTAGTTCACTGAGAACAAACATTTGTATTATTTTTACGAAGACAAGATGTCATGTCTGCATCTTGTCCTCTGAATAAATCCTGTGAAGTCAACAATATACAAGTATTAATTATTGTGAACATCCTGCTAAACTATTTTAAAATTGTTTCATTGCTATATTATCTTTTCTTCTCATTAAAATAAATACAAATTAGAAAAGAAATAAGACACATATTTTTAAAATTCATGCTTATTTAACAGGATATGTGTTGTACGTAAGAGCTGAGCATTGCTTCTTTAGCAGTGCACCAAAGGGATATGAAACCCAGGACAAAAAGAAAAAGTGTACTTGTATCTGTTTCAGCGCCACTTTGTAGAAATGATAATGGTCCTACTGAAATGGGGATTCCTGTAGGACAGGCTCATAAGCCAATGCAATTTCCTCCATGTGTCCAAGGCTTCCTGGGCAGCTCTCATCTACTGTGAGAAAGACACTGAACTCTGCATGGCTTCTCCCTACCCAAGTGGCACATTCTTCTAAGTCCTGTCTGTCTTCACTCCAAGCAGGTTTCCACATCTACTCAGTCTTAGGGTAAAACCTTACTAACCACATCCTTGATAAAATTGCCCCTTAGACTGCAGGTGGAATTAATGCCCTTTTTCCTGTTCTTTTTCTAAATAGTCTTTTTTTGTGCAGTGCAAAGGAATATTGCTTTATTTCAACTTAACATGATCTGTGTTGATTGTTTGACTGTGCCCTACTGAGCTCTTTGTACTAATGGTTGCTGACAGACACAGGAGCACAGATTTACAAGGTCTAGAAAATTCCATGAGCAGAGAAGAAGGAAAACACTCAGATCTCTCAGCTCTCAGTGCCCTACACTGCAGGCCCATACCCTGAGCTAACCTGTGGGATATTGCACTTGTATACTGTGGGTGTTCCACATACTTGTGCCATCATGGAAGACTCATGTGATTACTGCCAGTAAGGGCTCCCTAAGTTGAGCAGTGGCCTGGATAATAAGGGTGGACAAGGCTTTCTGTCAGCCTGCACTTCTACTGAGCTTACTCACTTCTCTCTGAGCTCCTAAAAGCAAAACTAACCTAACTCTACATTACTAGCCGCATTTCCTCCTAGGAATAAAGAACCTGAACTTTGTTAACTTTTACATTCTCAGTTTAGCACATAAGCACCCAATAAATACCTCCATAGACTGGGAGAACATCAATACCTAAGCATCATTTATACTCTGCCAGGAGCATCCCTGGAGATTATAGACTCCACCAGGGACAGAATAAACCTGCACATGATGAAACACTTCAGGTGCTTTTGCAGGTCCATAAAAGTCCTTTGCTGTACATCATGAGAACGGTCCTCCCGATTCCTTTCTGGGTTTTCCAGGGCATGTTGCCCTGAACTGCATGGAGAAGCAGATAAAGCCAGTGATCTGCACTGACAGGGTGAGCAGTCTTGGAACTGAAACTTCTCTTGGCACAGAAAATCTTTTCACTCCACGCACTGTCCTTTTCAACTGAATGGCTCCATGACTGCCATCTCAGGACTTTTCAGGCTGCATTACATTCCAAAAGCATCCTGAAAGATTTATGTTTTTGCTCAATATTACTGCATTTTTCTTTGAAGAAAGGACAGAGTAGAATGGTAAGCAAAAGGATATGGGACTAGTTATAAGACAAGTGACATGTTTGCTTTGCCTCTGGAAGGTCAACTATTTCACAATCTTCAGCAGAAGAAAAAAAGCAAACACAGTGTGGTTGTGTGTCACAGCTCCTATTCTAAAGTTTGAATACAGAAAGGTATTTTTTGCTATCTTAGAATAACTGAGACAGGGTAATTTATAAAGAACACAGGTTGATTTCTTACAATTCCAAAAGTTGGTAAGTCCAAGGCTGAGGAGCCCACAGCTCTTGAGGGCTTTCTTGATACATCATAACATAGCAAAAAGCTTTTCAGGGTGAGAGAAGAAGTTGGCAGATGGGAGAGAAGCACGAGCAAGCTCACCCTTTCATCAGAAGCCATTGCTGGAACCTCTGACTCACTTCTGCACTAACAGCTTTTGTCTATGTCTACTATACTTAGTAAGGCACAGACCTCATGAGCTTCTCCTCCCTTCAAGCTGCCGCCTGTCATTATGACTGCATTGGTGTTTTTGATTCCTGCATGTGGATTTTGGAGGACATGTTCAAGTCACTGTAATTGCCCTATTTTAGGAAGTGGGAGCTATTAGCAAATATTTAAGAAATTCAATTTTATATTTTCTTTTATTTTGAAGGGTAAAGAAAAACAGCAGCTGCAAAGACAGAAACAGCGTAACATACAATAACACATATATTACAGATTTCCAAATCAAGAATAGAAAATCACCAATGGTTATATTACCTATTTTTATTGTCAGATGTGTTGCTTAGATTAACAGATACAGCTACACAGGATTGGACGCAAAATTATATGCTCTTGTAAAAAATAAATTTCTAGAAAAAGTTGAAAAAACCCAAAAATCAAGGAATTCCATTGTAAAAGTATAATAACATGGTAATTTCAAATTAACATTAGTCCAAAGTGGCTCTTTTTTTCCTTAGAAACTGAGCCAGCATCCTCCCCTTATGAAACCAGAATGCTGCATCATAGTATATGAGGTTCATCAAATACCTGGTGGGTATTTAATTGGAAATGCTTCCTTATCTCTGTGCTAGTCTGTCCACCTCTTCTGAATCTTCACAGGCTGAGGTGGGAGTTCCTATAACAGAATAATCATCCTCATTAGTAATGAATCTTCATTAACAAGCAGATGTGGCAGATGAACCTTGCTACTGTAATTCTTTTTGCCTTTGTGCCTGTGATCTCATCTGAATCCCACAGACCTCTTTCATTGCTGTATGCATCAAATAATCTCAAGCATGAAACCAAACAAAGTAAGATCTCAGTGGGGAATATAACCTTTCGTGAAGCCTGCTTTGAAAATAGTTGTTTGGTAGTTGTTGACTACCAAACTGCGAAAACAGTTTCCTCTACTCCTTACATGATTGGCACTTGCAGACAAAATTCTAAGAAAAAATAATTTTCAGCATTAAAATCAGAAAATTCTTGAAGAAATTGAGTTGTGTCGCATTTGCCATAAATTTCCATATAAAGTTATAAGTACATTTTATACTGGTCATGCATGACTAGCAATCTCTTTCATGTGTTACTGTATAAGAACCGCCATTGTCAGCATTACATATTCAATTATGTTAGTCTCATTAGAGCACAAATCATTTCATAAGTTCTCAAACAGGTTTTGGAAGTTGAGTTACAGTGATGATAACAATGCTATAATGGTTTAATTAATCAATAGTTTTTATTTACTTTAAAGAGAATAAAATAATATATAAAACATTAAAAACAGCAGAGAATTTTAAGAATAGTGGTTTAAAAGTTACTAGTTTATGCTATGTGATTGGGCAAGGATATTTGCCAATCAGTCATCATTGAGTACCTAGAATAAAGAATGTTTTATCCACCACACACATCCAGTTCACAGTGGTGAACAGGATTTGACAAATTATGTAGCAGGTGTTAGTTAAAGTATCTGCCTATAGCTATGTATCTTGTTCTCACATTTCATTGCCCAAATACAGTCACGACCATGCCTATTTGAAGGGGAAGTGTGTCTATTCCTCCTATGTGCTGTGAGGAAGGACTTGTGAAAGTCTATAATGAGCATGACATACACAGCCTTGTGGAGAGGACTGGACAGTGATCTACAGTAAGACCTCACAGAGCTACAGGGTCATCTTCTTAATGATCATAGATGCCAAATCCTCAATGAATATTGGCAAAGTGTTAAAATTATACACTGTGACCAGTTGGGATGCATCCTAGGAATGCAGGGTTGGCTCAATGTATGAAAATCATAGATGTAATATATCACATCAGCAGAGTCAAAGACAAAAATTACATGGTCATCTTAATAGGTGTAGAAAAAGAGTTTTGACAAAGTCCAACACTCATTCATGAGAAAAAATCCTACAGAAAACTGGAATAGACGGGCAATCTGATAAAAGTTATTTATCACAAACCACCAGCCAACATCATACTTTATGTACAAAACCTGAAAGCTTTCACTTTAAAATCAAGAACATGCATGGATGCCCCCAGTTAATGTTAATTGGCTCAAATGCACTCCAAGAGAGAGGTGTCTGATCTCTGTGGTAACTGAGTCCCAACCACTGACTTGAAGTGCAGCATGGAATCGGTGCTCCTGTCTGCTTTGCATTTCTACTCACAGTGAAATGCTAGTAATCTTTCCTAATTCACAATTATAAGAAATTACTTTTTTTAAAAGGTATCCCCAAGAATATGACTTAATCATTTGCAAATAAAATTCTTCACTCATTTGACCATAGTAGGCCTTCTCACAGGTCCTCAAACATGCCAGTGTTTAGCAGTGACCTACAGTGCTGGAGCAAAATTAATATAGTGTGGATTTTTTTTCACAATGTGATTAGTTATGGCTGTGATTTCTTCAGGTCTATAATTTAGAACTAAGATAGAAGCATAACAGGCAGAGGCACAGAGGAGGTGAAACTTTCAGACATCAATTATTCCCCAGCCATGCCATTATCTCCAACAAATCAATGGGATGTCCAGATACAGACAAATCAGAATCAGGTACCTTGACATCCTTTTTACACTGACTAACAGATGGGAGAGGCTCTGTGAAACAAACACCACTAGCAATGTCAGAAAGGAGAAAGAACCCAGATAATGAGTGTAACTGGATGAGGACCTCATGGTAGGTGCACAGGATGGGTGCTGAGGTTTTACCTTTGTCTCGATAGAGACCAAAAGTCCATCAGATGTCCAAGAATGGTGCCAGTAAACTATGGTCAGCAGCCAATGTCTGCAGGATGAATTTCCAAGCACAAGTGAATGGTTGTGCTACCTGAAAGTGAGCTGCTGATTCGCTGGATTGGGCAAGCTCAGTCCCTGCATCTGAAGCTATA
Source organism: Ctenomys sociabilis (assembly GCA_004027165.1). Classification (NCBI taxonomy): domain Eukaryota; kingdom Metazoa; phylum Chordata; class Mammalia; order Rodentia; family Ctenomyidae; genus Ctenomys; species Ctenomys sociabilis. Next base: position 38,636 of record PVKA01011332.1, read on the forward strand.
CTGAGACCTCCACACCTCAGGTGGGCTCACTAGCTTCCACTCTACCTCCACTCCAAGGTAGTTTCTGAAGATACATTGTGAAGGCGTGTGTCTGCAGTCCTGCAACTCTCTCCTCTGGCCCAAGGGACAAATAAAGGTTAAGAATTCTAAAAGCACTGCAGTGAGACATAGAAACTTCTGTCTTCTGAGACCCCTAAAATAGAGGCAGTGCTTATTCTATCACACATAAGATGTGGGCTAATGTTCAAGTTGACACACAAACTCTCAACACCCTTGTCATCCAATCAACCACAGAAAGACATGAGTCAGCCTGAGCTGCAATGACTATGCTGTGGAAGTACTAAAGACAGTGTTCAAAACAAGTTTGCTGCAACCAAACTCTCACAGAAGAGCAAGGCTGCTCTTGCTTCAATAGCTGAAGAGAGTTTCTGTGACTAGTAATCTGTAATACTAATCCTGTAGATTCAGGGAAGAATACTTGGTTAGTGAAGATACTGTATCAATCTTTTAGGTTGAATATATATATTCAGTTCTTGAGACTGGGAAGTACTCAGCATGACTGGGATGTGGGCAGATTCAGTGTCTTTTTAGAATCACTTCCTTTTTCACAAAATGGCACCTCTACTCTGTGTCCTACACAGAGGGAGCAATGAATAAGCTTCCTTGGGCCTTTTTTATAAGTGGTCTAACCTCCATGAGGAATGTGATCTCTTAACCTCATCACCTCCCAGCAGCTTGATACCATCATCCTGGGGATGAGGACTTCACCACCAGAATTTGTGTGATGAGGTTGGACATTAGTATCCCGCTTGCCTAAATGAAGATGCCATGCATTAGACAATGCACAATAGTTAAACACTGACCAGAAATGAAGCAAAAAGTTAAAAGCTAATGGATTAATGTTATCAAGGATCTGAAATAAAAAAAAAACAGCAGGCAAACAATAGATGCAGCAGAAGGAAGCTTTACTCCACTCCTGAAGCTTCACCTCCTGGCTCTTGGGAACATGCTCTCAGAACAAAAGGTTGAGAGCTTAGGCAGAGCTCCTGAAGGCCCTTTGTGTGACTTACTAGCCTGTAGGACATAGGTTTTGTTCACCATACATTTTTCCACATCTTTCTCCTGTTGTCACTCCTCTTGTTACAAAGATCTGATTAATGAGTGTTTGAAAGGTGATGGGTTGACATGTGTATCAGTCAGGGTTTTACTAGAGGAACAGATAAAACACAAGACATACAAATGTATATGAAATCAAAGATTGGTTTATGATGGTCAGCCACAGAGATGGATGATGATATGTTCAGAGGGTGCTTACACACTGGAGACTGAAGGACTGAGCCCAAGGTCTGGCGCTCACTGTAATGCTCTGTGCAACTCCATGTCACATGGCTGATGGGTCTGTGACAGAAGGCTGATGAGTCTGCATTAGAAAGCAGAACGATCCAAGGCAGATGTTGAAGAGCCTGTGGAAGCCAGGAGGTGACATTCAAGCTGACTATAAAGGCCCTGTCTCCACTGAGAAAATTGAATGCTCCATCCTTTCTCAATTCTGTTTTGTATCCTTTAAGTGATGGTCACCCTAGGGTGAGGCCACCACACTCCCAGGTGAGGAATGGCTGAAATGACTTAGTCAGGCTTTTCACTTCTCAATGTATCAACCACTACAACATGTCATTTTTGAACTGGGTCCAACTTCTGGGGTCTTTAAAAACAGTGTAACTCCAAGAATAGCATGATCCTCTGACTGGTTAGGAAACTTTCTGTCAGAAGAACACCATATTCCTCACAGAGAATAAAAGAGAAGGTTTGGATTTTCCTTTTGATTACAACCCAAAACATCTGCTGCATCCCTTGGTATTCATTGAAAAAACAAAGTAAATACAGTCTTAAGTACAACATTTTGCTCATAATTGTGGGAGACTGCCAACCAATATTCCCTTGCAAAGAAAAGCTCCCTGCCTCCTCCTGGAACTGACCTTTACTTCAATGTTATTTACTTAAATATGCAGAGCTGGCTACACAGAAGTAGATGTTCCCTTAATTGACCAAAAGAATGTGATTAAAGCTGCCCTCAGCACTGATGAGTCTCAGACTTACAAAACAGGACAGGATTTCCCACTACTGATGACTGGCATGGGGCTTGAGCAAGAGCTTGGGAGATGCCATGGTTAAGAGGTGAAATTATATCTCAGCTGAGGCTGTGATACGCAGAAAGAATTATAACATCTGGGAAGTAAGAATGCCAGCCTCGTGTATAAGAAGCTATTAATTGCACTGCTAATTGGAAGACTTTGTACCTTCACAAAGAAAATTTCTGTTTCTCTTTATAGCCATACCTACAAAGTTTCTCTTCCCCAGAAATCTGTTTTGATTCCCACACACCTCCTTGATTGATAGAAACAAAAGCCATGAGCTCTTGGACTCAGAGCCTTGATTCTATGGAGAGCACTGGGTCATTTTAGAGCCTCCTCTGCTGTATTTACTCTTTGTCTTTCTTTTTCATCTGTGTACCAGATTGCTGGGGGGGGGGGGAGACTGACACAGTCTGCAGGGGTTTTGGAAAATAATGATGCAGTGCTTTGCATGACACATGTCCAGTTCCTGTTACAGATACAGAGACAAAAAACAGAAGAGGTGAAAGGACAGCCTGCAGGAGCTGCCTTAAATATGTGTGTTGAGAAGAAGTGCTATCCATAGAAGTGTGTGGAGGATGGCTTTCATTAGGTCATGGTGCTGGGAAACATGGATGAATACTCGAAAAAACAGGCAGAAGAGGTCAAGCTTACATGCACCCACTCATACCTGTGACCTCAACTTGATGGGATGCAGAAGCTGGACCAGTATAAATTTGAGCCCACCCTGGCTTTTAGTAACAGTGACTCAGAGAGAATAGTGTGGCCGACTCCAGCAGCCTACTCGATCCCCCCCATGCCCACCCAGCCCCAGAGACCGGCCAGAGACAGCGCGGCCGACTCCACCATCCTCCTCAATCCCGCCCATGCCCCGCCAGGCCCAGAGACCTCCCAAGACAGCGCGGCCCAGTCCAGCAGCCTACTCAATCCTGCCCATGCCACCCAGCCAGAGAATGGCCTGAGACAGCGGCTAACTCCAGCAGCATCTTGAATCCTGCCTCAAACTCTCCCAGTGAGTGGGAATTTTCACGACTTACCAGGCTTCCCAGACCAGTGAGTGTGTGGTGAGTCTGAGAAAGAACCATTGGCTTCTTCCCATGCGCGCTTCCAGGATCACCACCCCAAGGCCTCCAAGGTAGTGACTGGCCTGAAACCTCAGGACCCACTCACCAGCACCTCCCCGGATCCCTATCCATAAAGCCCAGAGCGAGTGGAAATTTCCCCGATTCCCTGGGCATCAAAGTACAGTGAGTGTAGAACTCCAGGCCCGCTGTGCCCTAGAGACATTTCCTAGTGATTCTCTACCCCCCCCCCATCTCCTGTGACCCGGTGAGAGCTCCAGGACCAAGGCATCAGACAAACATTTCCAGGCAATTGCTGGTCCCAACCCACAGCCTCAGACCCAGTGCAGGTCGGCCTGGAGTGAGAACTCCAAGTCTGCCACACTGGAGGGACATTTCTTTGCAATCTCCTGTCCCATGCCACAACCTGAAAGCCAGCACTGCCTGGCTTGTGAGTGAGGGTTCCAGGCCCACTGTAACGGAGGGACCTTTCCCAGCCTTCTCGGATTGTGGCCTACAGAGCTGGATCCAGCACAGGCTGGCCAATCCAGTACAGCCTACTCGGTGAATAAGATGATTCACTATCCTTTTGTGAGCCCAGAAGACCCACCAATGCCCACACCCACCAACCTAGAGAGCAACATGCCTGACACAAGAGGGCTGACCCAGGCAATTTTCTGGATCCTCGCCCCAAAGTGAGCTAAGACGAGGAATTTTCATTACTTGCTCTGCATCCCAGTTTGGTTCATGCTCACGTGATCAGGGAATGAACAGAGGGGAACCAAAGGAGCTACAGAAGAAAAGGAAATGAACACAACAGCTAGAATCAAGATAGGGATACCTGGATAACCTCAAACTTAATAGACTGGCACCCGAATCTCATAACAAGCTAAGGTTATAGCTGCACCAAAGCTCTACACCAAAGGTCAAAGGTCAGTGCTACACAAAATGTGAAAGAGAAGGGGAAAAATGCAATCCCAGACCTCGAGTCCATCAGGAAGGGCAGGGGACACTAGCTCAGCTGCAATGAATGAATTAACAGATACAGCAGCAAAGGAACAACAGCAGAAAGGTATAGAGGAAATAAAATGAGAAGTAATTCCCCAAATTAAAAAAGAAATATCTGAATACATAGTATCTGAAGTAAAGAATGAATTCCAGAAACATTGGGAGGAAAAACAATGCTCACCAAGAACAAGTGCAGACAGCACTATTCCAGCTGAAATGTATGAATTAACAGCATCTGAAGCAAAGAAATGACAGCAGAAAGATCATGAGAAACTCAAAGCAGAAATAATTTCTGAAATCAAAAAAGAATTCTTTGAAAAAAAAGAATTCTTTGAAATCATAACATCTGAAAAACAGAAAGAAGTCCAGAAATATACAGAGGAAATCCAACTTGGGGGAAGCACTGCAGAAAAAGAACTAATAACTACCTTTAAAGAAGACATGGATAAAAAAATTGAGATCAGAAATATGATGGATTCCTTGAATGAACAATACAGAAAAGAAATAGAACACATGAAACACAGTCAAAGAGATATAGAAGAACAAAAAATATCAATCACGAGACTACAAAACTGTTTGAGTGAAAGCGAAGACAGAGCTTCAGATCCCGAAGATGCCGGAGCAGCTAGAGAAAAGGTGAGAAAGGATCTCTTAAGAACAATGATAATACAGAAAAACATAATCCATCACCTGGAAGATGATGCCAGGATGAACAATGTGAGAATAATTGGTATCAACGAGAATGAAGGAATCAATACAAATGACATAAAAAGAATTTGAGGAGAAATAATTGCAGAAAATGTCCCAAACGTGAGGAAACAATCCAACATTCAGATCACCAAAGTATACAGAACACCAAATAACTTCAACCCAAGTAGAAACACATGGAGACATATAACAGTTAAGATCCCAGAAATTCAAGACAAAAATAATATACTGAAAGCTGCGAGAGAAAAGGAGCTCACATTCAAAGGAAAACCCATCAGAATTACAGCTGACTTCTCTACACAAACAATGAAGGCAAGGAGACCAAGGAGCAGAGCTCTTTAAGTCATACACGAAAAGCAAATTCCAGCCCAGACTATTATACCGTGGAAAAACTCTCTTTCAAGTTTGATGGACAAGAGAAATACTTCCATGACAAAAAACAACTAAAGAATTTCATGATGACAAAGACATCCCTTCACAGGCTGCTGAAAAATGTTCTAGAGAGAGACCACAATGACCAGAAATCCATGAATGAGAATCGAAGGAGCCCACTAAACAGAACAGACAATTAAACACAGGTTACCAAGGAACAAACAACACCAGGTAAATATCATGATAAACATAAGTCAGCACATTTCAATTATAACAATCAGTGGAAATAGACTCAGATCTCCAATTAAGAGAAATAAACTGGCACAATGGATTAGGAAACAAAATCCAAAAATATGCTATATACAAGAAACACACTTAACTCAAAAGGACATTCATAGGCTCAAAGTCAAAGGATGGAAAACACTACTACATGCCCCAGCACCTCAGAAAAAAGAAGGAGTAGCAATTCTGTTCTCAGACAGTCTCAACTTCAAACCAAGAATGATCAAACGACACAAAAAAGGCCACTATAGGTTGGTCAGGGGAAAAGTTCAAGAGCAAGAAGTAACACACATAAATATTTATGCACCAAACACAGGAGCACCCAACTAGGTAAGACAAATCTTAAGGGACATGAAAAACTTAATGTCTAAGAACACAATCTTAACAGGAGACCTTAACACACCCTTGTCTCATAAAGATACGTCAACCAGACAAAAAATTGGCAAGGCAGAAGTAGAACTGAACCACAGCTTCGAACAAATGGACGTGGTGGACATATACACTGTTCCACCAGCTACAGCTGAATACACATTTTTTTTCAGCTGCACACGGGTCATTTTCCAAAATAGATCACATACTAGTCCAGAGGTCATGCCTAAGTATATGCAAGAAAATAGAAATTATCTCATGAATACTATCTGACCACAATGCAGTGAAACTGGAAATAAATGACAACAGAAACCAGAAAAACCCACTAAATTCATGGAAACTAAACAACACTCTACTCAGCAATCAATGGGTTGTAGAAGAAATTCAACAAGAAATTCAACAATATCTACAATTCAATGAAAATTCAAGTACAACTTACCGGAACTTATGGGAGGCAAAAAAAGCATTTTTTATAGGGAAAACCATAGCTATGAACTCACACATTAGGAAAACAGAAAGGGAACAAATTAGCACCCTAATGTTGCACCTCCGACAACTAGAAAAAGAAGAGCAAACAAAACCAGAGCGCAATGACTGGAAGAAATAATAAAGATTAGAGCAGAAATTCATTCAATTGAGATGAAGAAAACAGTTCAAAGAATCCTCAAATCAAAAAGTTGATTCTTTGTAAAACTGAATAAAGTTGATAAGACTCTAGCCAACCTCATCAAAAAGAGGCAAAAGAAAATTTAAGTACAAGCGTTAAAGAATGAAAAGGGTGAAATCACCACAAATGCAGCAAGAGTTCAGAAGATGATAGTTACTTCGAGAATATTTACACTCACAGAATAGAAGACACAAAAGAAATGGACAGGTTCCTCTAAAGATACAAATTCCAAAACTGAACAAAGAAGATGCAACAACTCTCAATAAGCCTATAACAGCCAACAAAATCCGAAACGTAATAAAAAACATACAGACAAAGAAAATACCAGGTCCTGATGGATTCCCAGCTGAATTCTAGAAGAAATTTACAGAGAATATAATCTCTGCACTCCTCAAGCTCTTCAATGAAATTGAAACGGAAGCAGTACTCTCAAAATCATTTCTGGAGGCAAGTATAATACTATTCCAAAATGAGGGAAAGACACTACCAAAAAGGAGAACTGCAGTCCAATCTCGCTCATGAATATAAATGCAAAAATACTCAACAAAATCCTGGCAAATAGAATACAGCAAATCATCAAGAAGATCATACACCATGACCAGGTAGGATTCATCCCAGAGATTCAAGGATGGTTCAGTATTCGAAAACCTATAAATATAATACAGTATATTAATAGACTGAACTGTAAAAACCACATGATCATCTCAACTGATGCAGAGAAAGCCTTTGACAAAGTCCAACACTCATTCATGTTCAAGGTCATAACAGAAAATTGGAATAGATGGACTCTATCTTAACTTGATAAAAGCCATCTATGACAACCCAAAAGCTCATATAATCCTAAATGGGGAAAACCTGAAATCTTTTCCTCTTAAATCAGGTACAAGACAAGGATGTCTTCTATCACCCCTCCTATTCAATATAGTCTTGTAATCCTCAGCAACAGCCATTAGAAAAGAGGGAGAAATAAAGGGAATAAGAATAGGTAAAGAAAAAGTTAAATTATCACTATTTGCAGAAGACATAATACTATACTTGGAAGACCCCAAAAATTCCACCAAGAAACTTCTAGAACTGATAGGGAAATTCAGTAGCATAGCAGGATACAAAATCAATACTCAAAATTCAATAGTATTCCTCTACACAGATGACAAGCACACTGAAAGGGAAACAACAGAAACAATACCTTTTACAATAGCACCATGGAAAATGAAAAACCTTAGGATACACTTAGCCAAGGAAGTCAAAGATCTTTTCATGGAATATTACAATACACTAACAAAAGAGATTATAGAGGATTTCAGAACATGGAAAGATATTCCATGCTCGTGTATAGGAAGAACCAACATCGTGAAGATGGCCATACTCCCAAAATTGCTGTACAGATTTAATGCAATCCCTATCAAACTGCCACCAACATACCTCCCAGACCTGGAGAAATCATTCCTAACATTTATTTGGAAGCACAAATAACCTAGAATAGCAAAGGCAATCTTGGCCAATAAAGACAAGGCAGGAGGCATTACAATTCCTGACTTGAAATTATACTACAAAGCCACTGTGATAAAATCAACATGGTATTGGCAACAAAATAGACCTGAGGATCAGTGAAATAGATTAATGCAGAGGCATCTACAATCACACTCAGCCATCTGATCTTCAGCAAAGGGGCTAAACAAGCTCACTGGAAAAAACATAGCCTCTTTTATTAATGGTGCTGGAAAACCTGGCTCTGTACATGCCAAAAAATAAAACTTGACACAGTTCTATCACCATTCACTAAGTTAAAGTCAAAATGGATTAAAGATCTAAACGTTAAAACAGAAACACTCAATCTCCTGGAAGAGAAAGTAGGAGGAACTCTTGAAGACAAAGGGGTAGGTATAGAGTTCATGAACAAACATATATTCATACAGGAAGCACTTGAAAGAATCAACAACTGGGATCAACTCTTCTTGAGGAGCTTCTGCATGTCAAAAGAAATTGTCAGCAGATGAAAAGACAAACCACAAATTTTGAAAATTCCTAACTCATATGCAATCAGCCAGTGTTCTACTGTCTAGAATATATAAAGAACTAAGATGTAACAGGGCCCTCAAATTTAAAGACCCAGTTCATAAATCGGTACCTGAGATGAATACACACTTCTTAAAGGACGAAATTAAAGAAGCAAATAAATATATGAAAAAATGTTCCACATCACTAGTCATCTATGAAATGCAAATAAAAACAACACTGAGATGCCATCTCACTCCAGAAAGAATGGCTATCAAGGGGAAATCAATGAACAACAAATGTTGGAGAGGTTGTGGGGAAAATGGACCACTTCTCCTGTGATGGTGGGAATGTAGACTGGTACAACCATTGTGGAGGTCAGTGTGGAGACTCCTCAGAAGAGTAGGACTAGAAATCCCATTCAAGCCGGGTATCCCCCTACTGGGAATTTTCCCAAAGGAACTGAAAACATTGTACCATAGTGATCTATGTGTACCTATGGTTATAGCAGCACAGGCTGTGATACCAAAATCTTGGAAACACCCAATATGTCCATCATATGAGGAATGGTTGAGAAAGATGTGGTATTTCTATATAATGGAGTATTACTCACCTGTTAAGAATGATAAGTTTGAAGCATTTATACAGAAATGGATGCCACCTGAACATATACTCATAAGTGAAATAAACCAGACACACATGTGTAAATATCGTATAGTCTCCCTAGTATAAGAAGTGAAAAGCAGAAATATAAATGGAAACGTAGAACAACAGCTATAATCAATTGAGTCTGCTAAGGCAAAGTGAATGGCATACGCTTTAGGATACTAATCAGCTTTTCTTCTGGATGGTTAACAACCTAGGTTCACAGATGAAAGTTGGAAAAATAGAAGAGCCACAAGGCCAGCCAACATTTTGGCCCTAGCCTATCAAGGTCAGCGAAGACTCAGGACATAGGAGAACCTACACTGCAACATCATGAAACTCAGTTGAGCTCCAAATTTTCTGAACAAGGAGATTATGAAGCCACAGAGGAAAGAGATCGAAGTTCTATCGTGTGCCTGGGGAGAGTCACATCGAGAGAAAACTTTCTCTGAAGCTCTCACAGAGAGCAAACTGGGCAAGCATTGTCCTGACTCTTCCACATGGATGACACAGACAAATGATCTACAGAATAAGGTACAGGACTACAAGATAAACCCTGAGAGGACTTCACTGACCTCATAAGAAACATAAAGTACATGTGTTGGCATATAAGTCTTGCTGTATCTAGGTCTTAACCATCGAGTTTAAACATATAAAAGTGATGCATACATTGCGTGGCCATAATATTAAGTTGAGCTGTAAATGGCTATGGTCAACAACTTCTTCGGATAACTCACTATTGTTGTGGAATGTTGCACTGTGTTGGATTTTGTTGTTGAGTTCAAGCACCTAAGTTAGTTGAATGACAATGGAATGCCCACCTCTGACAGGTGTAGACAAAGGAAGGAAAGGGGTATAGAAAGGAAGAATCATGATGTGTGTGTATATACAGTACAGTTGGGATAGATAACGCTGTGCTTCTACATAATTCTATGAGAGGCAAGATTTGCACTAATGGTGGTTGGACAGGATATTATGTCAGCTTGTAGTACTATGGAGAACCACTAGGAAAGTAACAAGGTAGAAAGTATTAATTATTGAATCTTTGATGTAATTCAGGTATAAAAAATAAGATAGGCAAACAGCTACACTCTTTATTTACTGATAGACATATGGTATAATAATGTCTGTAAGTATAATATCATGTATGCACCTTCTATGATACCAAAACATTATGAATACAGTTTGCAATGCATTACATTATGAAATCCATCTTGTCAAGTTATCTTAAAACTGTGTCATTGATATTTGTACTTCAGTAAAACAAAAATAAAAAAAATTAATTCAGAGAATTACTCAGTGAGTTCCTATATCAAAATGAAGAATGAAAACTAGATAGGGCTGTAATATAATGCAAAGGTATCCTGTGCTCATACCTAGTAACATACACACACACACACACACACACACACACACACACACATACACATTCAAACCTGGTTTTATTTATTCTTCCTTGATGTCCGCTCTTTTGGGGTGTCCCAGATATGGAGAAGCTGGCGTGCATGGTACCTGTGGCCTGTACCCCATGGGAGAAAAGGGGTAATCATACTGTCACCCCTCCTTCTCAGGTATCTGTGTAATGTGGGAACTGGCTGGTGCTTGCTAATTTTGGATGGCTACCTCAGGGAGTGGAGGGCTGGTATGGGAATGGTCACTTTGCCCTGTTGGTGTCTGAAACTCCAAACCCTGTGATTGCCTCATCCACGATATGGAGATAGAGTGAAGGAGGAAAAAGAAAGCAACAGAAATCAAGAGTTCATGTCAGTTTGTTCAGCTAGCAGCTTAAAAATAGAGCTAACTTATCATAGAGGACTAATTTATTTCATATTCAAACCTTCCCCCAAAGACATGGTAATGAAGGGCCACAGGATGTCTCTGTCAGGGTTAATGAAGTTATGGATTAGAGCTTCCATGGAGGATTCAGATTTCCATTTCTTAAGTCATCCTGGGAAGAACTAAATCAAATTTTATAATTAATTGTAAGCTTAGAAAAACCATGTAACCCAAGATTTTTCTCGTTTTTTAGAATTTAAATAGAGATGTCATTAGGCACAGTTATAGACAAGATCCCTAGCATCATTTTGGGAAAAGGGAGAAAAGGGCTTGGAAGAGTAACAGGAAGATAACTGACAGATCACATAAAGGAAGACATTTGCTGAAAAATGCAGTACACAGTTGAAGTAATTTTTTTAAAATTCCACAACAGTTGATATATTGTTTTATTTAGATTAATTGTTCTTATTACCAGATATAGGTATATAAAATTGATCAAAACATTGAAAGGAAGGGGCTGGGGAGACAGCTCAGTGGCTTATGCACCTGTCCAGAAAGTGCAAGGTCCTGAGTTTGATTCCTAGTACAAAAAAATAAAAGAAAACAATTTAAGCATTAACTGTTCCTTATCAGCAGTACAATAATCCAATTTTTTCTGTTCCTTTCTTCCTTTCTCCTTTCCCTCATCACTGTTGTTCCTTTCCTTTGAACAGTGCCTTTCCCTTTCACAGTACCTATTGTACTCTTCAGATTTTATTTAGTCTATTTCCCTAGGGAGCTAATGCGACCTCGCTACATGTGGATCTGATTTATTTCACTTAACAGTATGGTCTCTAGTTGAGACCAGTTTACTTATAAAAGGCTCCAAATTATCTTTCTTTATAACAGAAATACTCCATGGTATAAAACACCAAATCTTTTTTTATCTATTCTTCAGCTGATGGGGATTTGGGTTGTTTCCAATATTTAATTACGACAAACTCTCTATAGAAAAGAAGCCTCAGTCACTTGCCAACACCCTGGTTGCTGTCTTCTTAGGTAGAGTTCACAGTTTCCACAGAAAGGCACTGGAGGCCAAGGCCCCAGAACTCTGTAATATGATTCTGTGCAGCCCTGAATGCCAGGACAGAAGGAAAGGGGCCCTTCTCCAGGGGCCTTGGTTTCCTCCATGGCTACTTCCTGAGCACTTTAATGGCAGGTTCTTTCTTAGGAGCACACCTCAGCTCTCTTGGAATTATGTTGACAATGTGTCTCTCGAGGGACTGGTGGGCAGCACAGTAGAGCTCACAGCACTGACATTAGAAACCAGGACAGTCTGCCTCACCATCATTCAGGGACATCTTCTGATCCCCACAGAGTAGCTATCCATCATACCTTTCTGACAACAGTGGAAGAATCACTCCTGAGAAAAAAGTATAAATGATGTATTTCATTAATTCTTCCTTTATAGATTTAGCCATTCAAATTTATAGTAAGACCTTCATATTATTTATGTTTTGTTATTGAAAGTTTAAAGGTCATTTTAAATTACATGTGGAAATGCAAAGTATCTATAGCATGAAAATACCTGAATTAGGAAACACTGCAAAAATAGGACAGGACAACACATACCTAGGACAGGACATCCCAGAGGTTTGGAGACTGAGACAGAGTTGCAAGTCCCAGGCCAGCCTGTGGCTCTCATGAGACTGTCTGAAACTCCCCTTCCCCTTAAAATGAGCCATTATAAGCCTATTGTTTTATTATACCTCTATAAAGAATATTTAATAAAGTGTAGTATTATTCATGATTTAAAAATCTTATAAATAAAATACAATTAAATGGAAGCTCTACTAACCAAATAAAGGTTATTTAATAGGGACCCACCTTTAATGTCATAATTTTGGAAGATATATTGATAGCCATTCTATCAACAGAAGATCAACTCACATATGTCACTATTCCATTATACACAGTGAATGTTTAAAGGACATATATCATTCAATGAAATCTATTTTCTAATCTGAAATGAGGAGAAAACAGTGTAAGTGGTAAAGAAACCAAAAAAAGAATTATATCTGTGATAATCTACACTAAAAATCTGGAGAACCTGGGCCAGGGAGATGGCTCAGTAGAATAAACACTTGCCTGGTAAAAATCTGGAGAACCTATAAACACCTTATTAGTATTAATGAAACCCTTCTATAAAGTATTTACTATTAACTTTACCACAAAACAATGATATTCCAGTGTACTATAAGTAACTATGTTATAGTAGATCATACAATAGAATTTTTATTAAATTTTATTTAAAGGTCTACAGGGTGTTCAAGGTTTCACTACTTGGTCAGACTCATACTGATCTGCCTGTTGTGCAGCTTCCTAAGAGCTGGAATTAGAGGTGTGTGCCACCAGACCCAGTCTCAATTGCCATCTTAGTGCACATCTGGGGGAAGAAGAACTGGCATGGCAGGTCTGGGGATCAAACCCCCAGGCCCTGTGCTATTTGGCAAGCCCAACAAAGCAATTTTGATATATTTAAATTTCATTTATAAGTGAGGAATAACATATATATATATATATATATATATATATTTAATGTTTTATTTTTTTAAATTGTTTCTTATTGAAGAACAAATAGCAATGAGACAGGTTCGAGACAAATTGACAGGACAGATTAGATAAAATAATACATTGCAAACTTTATTCATAATGTTTTGGTATCATACAAGGTGCATATATGATATTATACTTAAAGACACTATTATAGCAAATGTCTCTAATCAGTGAATAAAGAGTGTACCTGTATACTTATCTTTTGTAGCTGAATTATATCACAGATTCATTAATATATTTTGTTATCTTCCTAGTGGTTCTCCATAGTACTAGAAGCCAACATATCTTGTCCAACCACTATTAGTGCAAATCTTGCTTCTCATAGAATTATACAGAAGTAATGCATATTTATCCTTACTATAGTTTTCATACAAACATATCATGGTTTTTCTTTGTATCCCCCTTTTTATGTCTAGACCTGTCAAAGATGGGCACTCCCTTGTCAGTAAACCACTTTAGGTGCCTGAACTCAGCAACGCAGTCCAACACCATCTAGCATTCCACAATAATAGTGAGTTATCTGAACAAGTTGTTGACTATAGCCATTTAAAGGTCAACTTATAATTATGGCCCCGTGTAATATACCTCATTCTTATACTTCTCTGCTGGATGGTTAAGACTGAGATAGAGCAAGACATATATAACAAAAATGTAGCTTTTGTTTCTGATGAGGTCAGTCAAGTCCCCTCAGGGTTTACCTTGTAATCCTGTACCTTACTATGTAGATCTTTTGTCTGTGTCATCCCATCCATGTCAATGAGTCATGGTCAATGCTTGACCAGTCTGCTCTCTGTGATGGCCTGAGAGAAAGTTTTCTCTCCATGTGGCTCTCCTTAGGAACACTATACATCATCAGTCTCTTTCCTCTGTGGCTCTATAATCTCCTTGATCAGAAAATTTGGGGCACAACTAAGTTTCATGATGTTACAGTACAGGTTCTCCTAAGTCCTTGAGTCTTCACTGACCTTTAAAGGCTAGGGCCAAAATGTTGGCTGGCCTTGAAGCCCTTGTATTTCTCCAATTTTTGATCTATGAACTTAGGTTTTTAACCATCCATAAGAAAAGCTGATTAGTACCCTACAGCATATGCTATTCAGTTTGCCCTAATAGCTGAATAAATTCATTTTAGTTGTTGTTGTATGTTTCTATCTCTATTGATTCTTTTGACTTGTTATACTAAGGACACTATATAATATTTGCACATGTGTGTCTGGTTTATTTCACTTGTGAGTATATGTTCAAGTAGCATCCTCTTCAGTATAAATGCTTCAAACTTATCATTGTTAATAGCTGAGTAATACTCCATTATATAGAAATACCACATCTTTTTCAACCATTCCTCATGTGATGGACATCTTGGGTGTTTCCAAGATTTTGGTATCACAGACTGTACCTATAAACATAGGTACACATATATCACTATGATACAATGTTTTCAGTTCCTTTGGGAAAATTCCCAGTAGGGAGATAGCCAGCTTGAATGGGATTTCTAGTCCAACTCTTTTGAGGAGTCTGCACACTGACCTCTACAATGGTTGTACCAGTCTACATTCCCACCAGCAGTGGAGCAGTGTTCCCTTTTCCCCAAAACCTCTCCAACATTTGTTGTTGGTTGATTTCCTTATGATAGCCATTCTTTCTGGAGTGAGATGGTATCTCAGTGTTGTTTTTATTTGCATTTCACAGATGACTAGCGATGTGGAGCATTTTTTCATATATTTATTCGCTTCTTTAATTTCATCCTCTGAGAAGTGTGTATTCATCTCAGATGCCCATTTCTGAACTGGGTCTTTAAATTTGAGGGCCCTGTTATATCTTAGTTCTTTATATATTCTAGAAAGCAGACTTTGTCTGTGTGCTTATTAGCTGGGATTTTTTCAAAATTTGTGGGTTGTCTTTTCACTCTGTTGACAATTTCTCTTGATGCACAGAAACTCCTTAAGAAGAGTTGATCCCAATTGTTGATTCTTGCAATTGTTACCCATGTGAATATATGTTTGTTCCTGAACACTTTACCTATCCCTATGTCTTCAAGAGTTCCTTCTATTTTCTCTTCTGGGAGATACAGTGTTTCTGTTTAATGTTTAGATCTTTAATCTATTTTGACTTTAGCTTAGTGCATGATGATAGATCTGGGTCAAGTTTTAGGTTTTGGCTTGTAGAAAGCCAGGTTTTCCAGCACCATTGGTTAAAGAGGCTTTCTTTCTTTCAGTAAGCTTGTTAGGCCTCCTTGTCGAAGATCACGTGGCTGAGTGTGTTCGTAGATGCCTCTGCATTTTATAATCTATTCCATTGATCCTCAGGTCTATTTTGTTACTAATGCCATGTTTATTTTATCACAGAGGCTTTGTAGCATAATTTCAAGTCAGGAATTGTGATGCCTCCTGCCTTGTCTTTATTGGCCAAGATCGCCTTTGATATTCTAGGTCGTTTGTGGTTTCAAATAAATTTTAGGAATGATTTCTCTATGTTTGGGAGGTATTTTGGTGGCAGTTTGATGGGAATTGCATTAAATCTGTATAGTAATTTTGGAAGTATGACCATCTTCACGATGTTGGTTCTTCCTATACAGGAGCATGGAATAACCTTTCCATTTTCTGAAATTCTGTTCTATATTTTTCTCAGGGGCTTGTAAATTTTCATGAAAAGATCTTTGACTTCCTTGGTTAAGCGAATCCTAAGGTATTTCATTTTCTGGGGTGCTATTGATAAAGGTATGGTTTCTACTGTTTCCCTCTCAGTGTGTTTGTTATCTGTGTAGAGGAATGCTATTGATTTTTGAGTATTGACTTCATATCCTTCTATACTGAATTTCCATATCAGTTGCAGTAGTTTCCTTGTGGGTTTTTCGTTCTTTCATGTAAATTATTGTGTCATCTGCAAATAGTGATAATGTAACTTTTTCTTTACCTATTCTTATTCTTTTTATGTCTCCCTCTTTTCTCATGGCTGTTGCTAATGATTCCAAAACTGTATTGAGTAGGACGGGTGATAGAGGACATTCTTATATTGTACCTGATTTAAGAGTAGAAGATTTCAGTTTTTTCCATTTAAGTTTATATTAGCTTTTGGGTTTTCATAGATGGCTTTTATCAAGTTAAGGTAGAGTCCATCTATTCCAATTTTCTGTAGGACCTTGAACATGAATGAGTGTTGGACTTTGTCAAAGGCTTTCTCTGCATCAATTGAGATGATCATGTGGTTTTTAGATTTCAGTCTATTAATACAGTGTATTACATTTATAGATTTTCCAATATTGAACCATCCTTGCATCCCTGGGATGAATCCTACCTGGTCATGGTGTATGATCTTCTTGATGATTTTCTGTATTCTGTTTGGCAGGATTTTATTTAGTATTTTTGCTTCTATGTTCCTGAGAGAGATTGGCCTGTAGTTCTCCTTTTTGGTGGTGTCTTTCCCTGGTTTTGGAATCAGTATTATACTTGCCTCCAGAAATAATTTTAGGATTACTGCTTCCTTTTCAATTTCATTGAAGAGTTTGTGGAGTGTGGGGATTATATCTTCTATAAATTTCTTGTAGAATTCAGCTGTGAATCCATCAGGCCCTGGACGTTTCTTTGTTGGTAGGCTTTTTATTACGTTTCGGATTTCATTGGCTGTTATTGGCTTATTGAGAGTTGTTATATCTTCTTGATTCAGTTTTGGTGATTTGTACCTTTCGCAGAATCTGTCCACTTCTTCTGTGTCTTCTATTCTGTGAGAATAAAGATTCTCAAAGTAACTATTGATAATCTTTTGTATTTCCGCTGAGTCTGTGGTGAATTCACCCTTTTCATGCCTTATTGCGTTAGTTGAATTTATTCTTCTGTCTTTTTCATGAAGTTAGCTAGAGGCTTATCAACTTTATTTAGTCTTTCAAAGAATTAACTTTTTTATTTGTGCTTTCTTTGAATTATTTTCTTTATCTCAATTGAATTAATTTCCGCTCTATTTTTTATGATTTCTTCCCGTTTTTGCGCTCTGGCTTTCATTTTCTCTTCTTTTTCTAGATGTCAGAGGTGCAACAATAGGGTGTTTATTTCTTCCTGTTCTGTTTTCCTAATGTGTGAGTTCATAGGTATGATTTTCCCTCTAAAAACTGCTCTCATCACATCCCATAAACTGCAGTAAGTTGTGCTTGAATTTTCATTGAATTGTAGATACTGTTGAATTTCTTGTTGAATTTCTTCTGTGACCCATTAACAGCTGAGTAGGATGCTGTTTAATTTTCATGGATTTAGTGGATTCTTCTGATTTCTTTTGCTGTTTAGTTCCAGTTTCATTGCACTGTGGTCAGATAATATGCATGAGATAATTTCTATTTTCTTGCATATACATAAGCATCACCACTGGACTAGTGTGTGGTGTATTGTGGAAAATGACCTATGTGCAGCTGAAAAAAAGTTTATTCTGCTATGGTTGGGTGGAACATTCTGTATATGTCCACCAGTTCCATTTGTTCCAAGCTCTGCTTCAGTTCTGCTACTTTCTTGCTAATTTTTTGTCTGGTTGATCTATCTTTTTGAGATAAGGGTGTGTTAAGATCTCCTGTTAAGATTGTGTTCTTAGACATTAAGTTTTTCATGTCCGGTAAGATTTGTCTTACATAGTTGGGTGCTCCTGTGTTTGGTGCATAGATATTTATGAGTGTTACTTCTTGCTCTTGAATTTTTCCGCTGGCCAATATATAGTGGCCTTTTTTGTGTCGTTTGATCATTCTTGGTTTGAAGTTGAGACTGTCTGCGAATAGAATTGCTACTCCTGATTTTTTCTGAGGTGCTGGAGCATGTAGTATTGTTTTCCATCCTTTGACTTTGAGCCTATGAATGTCCTTTTGAGTTTAGTGTGTTTCTTGTATAAAGCATATTGTTGGATTTTGTTTCCTAATGCACTATGCCAGTCTATTTCTCTTAATTAAAGAATTGAGTTCATTTACATTGATGGTTAATAGCCCTTGCATACAAATATTTTTGTGCTGTTGATTCCTAAGTGAGATGAAAATCATTCTCTAGCCAGTTCTATTTACATTTGTTTTTTCTTACTGCTCATACAACTTAATCCACTGGTGTATTTCAGTGCAAACCTCACACACTCTATCATTACTCATAAATTCACTGCAAATATTTAATGATTAAGGATGTAATGCCATTACTCCAAATATTATAACTGTATTACTTTTCTAATGCCATATAATATTCACTCATTTGTTCTTTTTGACTTTTTTTATTTTTTAAGCAGAATAAAAACTAGTAAAAAACATGAGAAAAGATACAAATTCACTAAAGAATAGGAATTCAACAATTATACTGTATATTGTTGTCTTCAAATTAGTTGTTCAGAATACTAGAGATAAGCATTCTAAATTGGTCAAAAATTATAAAAAATTTAAAATTAGAGAAAAAAATTTAAGTATTAACTATTCATTACAGCAGAAGAGCAGAAATTAGCAGTACAAGTATCCAAGATATCCTAAGCATATACACACACATATATTTCTTTTTTACTTCCTTCTGTATTTTTCCCTTTATCTCTTCCCAGTTATTCATTCCCTTTGAACAGATTCATTCCCTTTCAGTATATCTATTGTGCCTTTCAGATTTTAATTACTCTCAGAGTTTGACTCTAGTGAGATAATACAATGTTTGTAGATGAGAGTCTGATTTATTTCACTTACACATATGGTTTTCAGTTGTATATATTTACTTATAAAAACCTTAAGATTCTATTTTATATATAAGCAATACCCATTTTGTAAAAATACCACATTTTTTTATCTTTTCCTCAAGTTTGTTTGGGTTGTTGCCATGATTCAGCTATGACATCACTGCCATAAACATAGGTGCACATATATTGCTTTGGTATGATGTTTTCATTTCCACTGGAAAAATACCCAGTAGGGAAATATCTGGCTTGAATGGAGGAGGGAAATATCTGGCTTGAATGGGACCTCCAATCCTAGCTCTTTGAGGAATCTTCACACTGATTTTCATAGTGGTTGTACCAGTCTGCACTCCCACCAACAGTGGAGAGGGGCTCCTTTTTTCCCCACATCCCCTCCAGCATTTGTTATTGGTTGACTTCTTGATGATAGCTGTTCCTCTTGGGTGAGATGGAATCTCAACATTGTTTTGATTTGTATTTCTCTATGACCAATGATGTTGAACATTATTTCATATATTTATTTGCCATTTGTGTTTCTTCATCTGAAAAGTGTGTATCCACTTCAGATACCCATTTTTGCTTGGGTTTTTGAATTTGGGGGTGGGCTGATTTTTTAAATTCTTTATATGTCCTAAACAGAAGTCCTTTGTCTGAGGGACAGTCTACTAAATGTTTTCTCAGTTCATTGGGTTGCGGTATCATGACTATTTAATTGGTTCTAGATTGTTTTTTCTGATCCCTTCTTGGTTGTTCTTCTCACTTGTTAAATGTAAGAATCCAGGATATTTTTCTATTATTTACCAAAGTTGCCATAATTAATGATAAATACAGTTAATTATCCTTCAAGCTCTCCTTTGTGTGTGAGTCTAGTACCTTGGACTTCTGTGATCAGGCGCCTGTGAGATGACCTCTCCAGGGGTGCTGGCACTGGTAGGCCATTAGTAGGCTCAGACACTAAGACATGTATTACAGCAGCAAAACATTCTTGTGCTTTCACCAAATTTGCTCCTTTTTCTGATCTAGCCAAGGACACACAATAAATAATTTTGCAGGCATAAGTATCTTCTGAGAAAAATATAGCAAATTTCACCACTGTAACTTCAATGCAAACAGTGTCATACTACATACATACATTTTTTGAGGAAGTATTATTTTGTTTGTCTGGAAACCTTTATTCCAGAGGGCTCAATCAAGGAGATAACTCTGTGGCTTAAGTGCTTGCCTGGCAAGCTCAAGTTTCTGAGTTCAATCCCGGGTGAAAAAAAAAAAAAAAAAAGAAACAGAGGGGCTCAGTTCTTCTTAGTAGCTGCCTTCCTCATGGCCACCAGCACATTGTTCAGCTCCTCATACTTCCTCTTGGTATGATGTGTGTCTCCATCCTTTTCTTGATAAATTTGAGGGCATGTTTGTCCTTGGATACCTCTAGCACTTCCTTGGCTAGTAGGGCAAAGCCACACATCTCCTCGATCATATTCCACATGAACTTGGTGTGTTTGGTAAGGCATCTGCGACAGCAGCTATGCCTCAGTTCGCTCACATTCTTAGTCACCTTGTGGCCCTTGTTGAGACCCACATCCATGGGATAGCAGAGGGCATGGCTATTATTCTTCAGTGGTTGCTGTGGTGGAAGCTGAGGAAGAATTTTAGTTTTGACAGTTTTCTCAGCTGTACACACATATAAATATCTTTATTCATAGGAATATATTGTAGGTTATTTATCCATCATTTTATTGATCGCATTTTAGATTTTATAAAGTTATGATTACAATTTAGACTACAACAGGGCCAGCAAGATATCTCAGTGGACTAAGTGCCTGCTATGGCAAGCACAGGGAACAGGGTTCAATTCCCGGTCCTGCACTCTGCACCAGCCCTATTCCCAGGGCATGCTGAGCTGGATACCGAGTCCTGACATAGTGGCACATGACTATAATCCCAGCCCGAGGCTGAGACAGGAGGATAACTATGAGCACAAGCTGTGTAGTGAGACACTGTACTAAATACATTAATGAGGGGGAAAAAAAGACTGCAACTATCATATCAGCTCATGCGTCCTTCCTAACGTGTGATTCATTTTATCTTTGTTAGTCATGGAATAAAAGTATCTTTTATTTTTAATTGAATAAAGTTTAATAATTTTTAAAAGTATTTATACCTCCTGTTCTGGCCAGCAACCACATGTGATGACTTTTGCTAATTAACACCCTTATAAGAATTCAGTTTTGTTAAACTATTAGCTCTTCATTGAGTCTGCTTCCCCAATTGTTAGTGGAACTGAGGATAATTTCATGCTGTTTACGATTTTGTGTTCTACCTTGATTATTTATTAAGTTCTTTTGCCTCCTTTTTCTGATGTGAACTTCTGTATTATTTTCTAAATTTGTAAGATAGCTATAATATTAGGAGGACAATTGTTTGTAATCATCCTTGCAATTTTGTCCTCCTAATTCATAGACCAACTTTTACTAAGGCATGGATGAAGTAGAGAAGATTTTCATTTTAATGAAATTTAACATTTTATCATTTATGCTTTTTATTCTCCATTGAAACAGTACCTGCTATTACAAAGTAATGAGTATAGATATATAGATGTATATAATATGTAGAGGTAGATATAGATATAGGTATCTACAGATTTGCATAAACATTTAAGACAGTGCTCTCATGTGTGTGTTTTGAGTCTATTTAAGAGTACTTGTTTTTTTTTTTTTTCCATCTGAATAAAAATAGTTTTCCCCAATTCATGTCACTCTTAGGTTTCTCACACGAATGTTTCCATCTCCTGCTTCCGTTTCATTTCTTTTAGATTCATTTATCTCTTCCTGTAGAAATGTTAAAGCTGATGCACTTTTATGACAGGTCATGATACTCTGATTAGGCGTGTGCTGTTCCTCTTTCTCCTTCACTCTTTGTTGCTCTGAGCATTTTATTTCCTCACAGGAATTTTAGAATTGGCTTATCAGCTTTAATTTTCAAATGTTTAATATGATTTGGATAGGGCTATTTTAAATATATAGATTAGCTTTGACGTAATCACATTTTTATTTTGGTTATTCCCATGTCCCTCAATGGTATTAATTTTCTTTCCTTTCTGATTAACATTTTTTTTTAATTTAGTTTTATTTTATTGAAATACAAATGTCAATCAGACAGTTTCAAAACACCATAATCATACAGAGTCGATGAAATAATGCATTGCAAACTGTTTTCATAACGTTTTGGTATTGTACAAGGTGCATACATGATATTATATTTACAGGTATTTATGTAGCTGAATTATATCAAAGATTCAATAATTATTTACCTAGTGGATGACCATAGCACTAAAAGCTGACATAATATCCTGTCCAACCACCATTAGTGCAGATCTTGCCTCTCATAGAATTATGTAG
>PVKA01011333.1:0-11885 GCA_004027165.1 Ctenomys sociabilis
TGGCACTCCGGGGTTGGACGCCCACTGGTTCAAAGCCACGAGCGGGTTTCCCCTATGTTAGACTAAGATGGGAGACTAGAAGGAGGAAGCAAGAAAGCTAGCTAGCAGGGGAAGGAGATTGTATAGGGGTCCTGAATAAACCGCGGAAAGAAGAGCTGGTTGTCGCGTCTTCCTTGCCGGCCGAGGTTGCGCGCGACACTTTCTTTCTTTTTTTTTTTTTTTTTTTGTGCGGAACCAGGGATTGAACTCAGGCCCTTGCGTTTGTCAAGGAAGTGCTAATTCCACTGGGCCATCTCTCTGTCCCCAGAAGCATGTTTCTTGTGCCTCACTGATACTGAGGCCCTTCAGAAACCTGTGCCAGTGCCTACAGAATTGAAGACCTCTAGTCCATAAAGTATCTACAGAACAGGGCAATAGACTTCATAACTAAGATGAGGATCTGGCCTAAGATCTGAAGAAAAGCCAGGAAGAGACTCTTGAGGACTGAAGTAACATCAATTAATAGAAGCTGGCTGAAATTCAAGATTGACAGGTGGGCTGGAAGAAAAAGAGAGCTCATGAGGGATAACCCTGAATCCTCTTGGAAGCCTGGATTCAGATGAGGAAGAGCATTCTGTTGTAAACGCCAGGTTAGGTGGGAGTGTTTCCCAGATGAGGTGATCCTAGGATGAAGGCATTTAACCCAGTGTACGACACTGGTTGCAACATCCAGCAGAAAGTAGTGTTCTGACTTGTCATAGGTTAAGTGTAAGAGGGACACTGTACTAAAGTCAAGACCCTCTTTATTTGGCAAAGTCAGTTTATGCATGACTTCTAGGTTTTCTCAATATTCACAAGATATTTAACCTCACTTTTATCATTGAATTTAGTATTAGAGAAATCATATAATAATGGAAGGCAATTAAATTTATCTATAAGCCAGTATCAAGGTTGTCAAGAAACTCATAAATAATAATTTGGCTCATTTCCAGTGAAAAGGGAAAATGCCAAAAAATTAAAAAATGGCAGTACAAAGAAATAAACAGAAAGAAGAAAGATGGATGTCCTGCTTGCCTGCACCCAGGAACAGCCATTGAGACTAGGCATGGTGGCACCCTGTAATCACAACACCTGGTAGGCTGTAAACAGGAGAAGCACTATGACTCTGATCTAGTAGTGAGACCTTGAACACCCTGTGGACCCATCCATAAAATACAGAAAAAATAAAAAGGAAGAGAGAAATCATAACAAAGAAGTAACTCCAAAAAGATCTAAAACTATCAATATCAGTACAGGGGGAAATGATGAGAAAATTATCAATTATACAGCAAATATGTTTCAAAGGATATAAATGGAAGTAAAAAAGTTGTATGAGTTGCTTGGAAGATTTAAAGAAAATATAACTAACATCATGAAGGCTGTAATGCAACACATCTTCAGGAGTATAGAAAAGATGCTTATGAAAGGGTAATGGGCTTAAATAAAGAGGTTCAAAAATATGAATTCTCAGCACAAAAGGACTGGAATTGCACAAGAAAGTTCCATGCAGAAAGCCTAAAGAATTTAAAACATGATTAGAAATATGGGCAGTGACATGGACCAAATGTGAAGACCAAGTGTGAAACATGGACCGATCACTGGGAGATATAAACAAAACTGAAATGTGAAAATTAGCCTAATGATTTCAAGATTACTCCAAAAAGACTAATATGATTAATTATAATTACCAAATATTCAGAAGACAGCACAAATGGTAAAATGAATAGGTGTACACAGCGATAGCAAAAACATTTTCCAACAGGAAGGGAACTCTATTTTCCTATTTTTTTGGTGGAACAGGGGTTTAAACTCAGGCCCTTGCACTTGCCAGAAAAGTGTTTAATCCACTGAGCCATCCACAGCCCCAAGGGGGAATTTAACATACAAAAAAAAAAAAAAAAAAAAAAAAGGAAGCATATAGAAGTCTTAGTAGCTGTGACCGGAAAGAAGACAATCCATGCTCCTAATACTAAAGAGAAAAAAAGGTGTACAACACAAGAACAGAATCTTGAAAACTGCTAGAGAAATGCAGTGAATCACTAACAAAGGAAAAACTACCAGAATTATGACAGATTTACAAATAGGACCTAAAAGTAACAAGAGCTTAGAATGAATTGTTTCAAGTACTTAAGGAAACAACTTCCAAACAACACAGTCATATTGTGTAAAATTAGTTTTCAAATCTGATGCAGAATTAAGTTACTTCCATGCAAGGAAAACTTAAGGGAATTCATAACAATCCAGCCAACATTCCACAAAATTTTCACCGATATCTTACAAGAAGAAAATAAAGCTAACAAAGTCAAAATATCCAATAAAATGAATTCATCAGGTTGGGAATGTAATTATATAGAACGAAAGAAAATTAAATAGCAACAGTAAATAAAGACAAAACAGTATAAGTTAATTATAACTATCAATATAAATGGATTTAACTCATAATCGAAAGATACAGATTAGCACAATGGAACACATAAGAAACACATTTAACACATATAAAAGAAAATCATAGACTTAAAATTAAAGAACAGGCTTGTAATCCCAGCACGTGGGAGGCTGAGGCAGGAGGATTGTTGTGGGTTCGAGACCAGCCTGAGCTGCAAAGTGAGCTTAAGGCCAGCCTGAACTGCATAGTGAGACCCTGTCTCAAAAAGACAAAAAAAATAAAATAAAAAATAAAGAACAGGAAAATAAATTAATTCCTACATGAAAAAACCAAAAACAAGGAGCATTAGTTATCCTATTTTTGTTGAAGATGGATGTCCAGTCAAAGCTAATCAAAATAAACATAAAGTGACATCAAATGTTTAGTAACAGAATTGCTTACCAGGATGAGATAAAAACTAGAAATCAATGTGCATCAAACCACAGAACACCAAACATCATAAAACTGATTGTAATGACCCTAAAACACCAGTGAAATATCAACACAGTTGTAGTAGGGATCTCAGTATTGTATTGTCACAAATGCATCAGTCAGATAAAGGAATCAACAAAGAAACATCAGATTTGGTATTTTTACACAATGGAGTATTATTCAGCTATAAAAAGGATAAACTTGAGGTGTTTTTCAGTAAATGAATGCAACAAGAGACCATAGCTTTTAATTTTTATTTACAAACCAGAGTACAAAATATTATTAAAACAAATTATAAATGATACAGAATTTCACTAAAGAAAATACCACAATTTGTGCAGTACTTTTTGTATTGCATAGTGTTGTCTTCAAATTAGTTGTTTGTAATACTCATATATGCATGTAGAATTAGAAGAAAAAATATATATATGTAAGAGGATGGAAGTTTCAAAATATTGAAAATAGTAGACAAAACAAATTAAGTCCTTACTACTTATTTCCATAGACCAGCAAAACTCAATAGTGCAGCTGCCACTTATCATTTATTTCTATGTATTTGGTACAGTCTCACTATACAGCTTAGATTCATAATGATCCTCCTGATTCAGCCTCCATAATTTTTCATTTATCTTAAGTGAAATAAATCAGACCAGCATGTGAAAACATTGTATTGTCTCCTTAGTGTGAGAACCTGACAGAGAAAATAACATCTGAAGAGTATAATGCATGCGAAGAGAAGGGAGTGCACCTACTCAGAAGCAAGGAATTATTGAGCTGAGGAGGAGAGGGAGTGACAACACATGCCAGTTAAGAAGGCACCCCTAAGTAAGTGCAAGCGAACTGATGTTTTACATTGCATAATGTCAGATCACAGTGCAACAGAACTAGAAGGCAATAGCAAAGGAGACCACAGAGCAGTTTCTTAGTTCACAGCATCAGCATATACAGTTCATCAGGGTGAGAATGCTACCAATTAACTGCTAGTTTCAAAAGCTGCTAAAGGGGCTGGGGAGACAGCTCAGTGGAAAAAACTCTTCCCTGGCAAGCGCAAGGGCCTAAGTTCAATCCCCAGTTCTACCAAAAAACAATGCTGTTGAGCATTCTCAGGATCACCGCCTTAACATCCTGTGCATATGAATGTACACCTTTGCTCCTATCATGTTTGCTCCCTTTTCTTCTGGCATTTTCTACATCCTCTCAGGCTTTCACAGAGAGCAAAGTGGTCAAGCAATGGGTATGACTCATCCACATGGCTGACACTGACAAAGGATCTACAAACTGTAGTTAAGGGTATCAGAGTAAATCTTGAAGGAATTTGACTGAATTTTGGCAGATACAAAATTTACATTTCCTGGTATAAAGGTCTTCCTTTATTTTGGTCTTAACCATCCAGCAGAGAAGTATAAAAATGTAGTATAAGAGGTAGAGCCATATTAGTACACTGAACTTTAAAATGCTCAAATCAACAACTTCTGACACTGCCAGTCCTAAGGATAACAGACTACTATTGTGGACTAATGGACTGCATTGGATTATTTTGCTGAATGCACACACCTACAATATTAAATTGGCAATTAAATACCCATCTCTGAAAAAAGTAGGACACAAATGAGAACCATTTTTTAACTGCATATACAAAACAGGTAGCGTAATTATAGCTACTTTCTCTTAATTGAGTAAGAGGAAAGATTTGTACTAATAGTTTTTGCACAGGATATCATGTCTACATCTTTTACTGTGAATAATCTCTATGAAGGCAACAATATGCAATAAATTAATTATTGAAATTGTCCTACTAATCGGTATTGATAGTCTTATTGCTATTTGTTTCTCAATAAAAATAATTTAAAAAAGAAACCATAGAAACTTCATAAGCATTTGGAATTTAAACACAGCACTCTTAAATAATCAATGGGTCACAGAGGAAACTGAGGAAGGAATAGGATAGTTCATAGTGTGAAGTAGTAACATCAGTCCGATGCACCACAGCTTATGAAAGACAGTGAAAGCAGCCCTATGAGGGAAGCCTATAGCCATGAACGACCATGCCAGGAAAACAGAAGTTCTCCAAGGGCATCAACAAACAATGGATTACAAGGTTCCATAAAACAAGAATAATCCAAATTTATGGCTTTTAGATGGAGGCAAATCATAAAGATCAGAGGAGAAACTAAAGAAGCAAAGACTAAAACACACACACACACAGAATGAATTAATAGAAACACAATATTTTATCTGTTTGTTTGCTTGTTTTTGGTTTTTTTTTTTTTTTTTTTTTTTTTTTTTTTGGTGGAACCAGGGATTGACTCAGGCCCTTGCACTTGCCAGGGAAGTGCTTTTTCACTGAGCCATCTCCCCAGTTCCCTCGAAACACAATATTTTAAATACCACATAATCTTATCAAAAAGTGTAAAAGAAACAAACTAAAAGAGTAGTAGAACAGTTATTTAGGGAAGAAGTGGTATGAAGAGGAGGGGGAAGAATATTTTCAAGAGGAAATGCTACTGGAGAAGAAACAGTAGAGCAAAAAATCTGAGCAAAGAGTTGTAACTAAATTTACAACCTTTTATGTCTCAATCTCAGGTTCACATTTCCTAATCTGTACATATTCCTCATTGCAGGCATGCAGAGAAGCACAATATTCTAGATTTTCCTGAAGATATTTGTGAATTTTGCCATGTCACATATCACAGACGACTCATACTTACTACATTGCTATAATGGTCATTTGCTTACCTGTCTTTTGCTGTAGGCAGCTCAACCATGAACTGAGCGGATAAAGGAAAGGGATTCTTTTCCCAATGCTACTTGAACATAGGTGTGTAATTAGGGCTTGACATTCTTAAGAATATCTTCTTTTCTTTTGCGTTTAACTGTGTATTTAACATCTACTTAAATCCATCATCTATATTTGCCATTATCTATTCTCATTTGTATTCCTACCTAAAAAGCATCTTTTAAATCAATCTTTTGTTATATCTACTGACAAGCACCATTCAGACTCTTTCCTGAAAATAATCTTAGTGTGAATTTCCTTTCAAATATACTAAATTTTTAAATTATTTGTATCACAGAGAATTTAGATTGTAGAAAATATTTGTATTTTACCCTTGCCTAATGTTCTCATCTCATATAGATGTAGTAACCCAT
Source organism: Ctenomys sociabilis (assembly GCA_004027165.1). Lineage (NCBI taxonomy): Eukaryota > Metazoa > Chordata > Mammalia > Rodentia > Ctenomyidae > Ctenomys > Ctenomys sociabilis. Next base: position 6,026 of record PVKA01011333.1, read on the forward strand.
TTCCTAAAAATGTCAATATGTGATACCCTCAGCACCCTGTAGGGGTTGTGTGGATTTCTGCAAATTTTCTGCAATATTCTGATTTTTGCTCCAAGGTTAGGTCGAGCACATCCTGTTCCACTGTGCTAGGACACTTGTTTTTATTCTGATTCTTAAACAATTATTTTGAAATTTATGTTTTTTTTTTTAAATCTTCACATATACTATATTCTGTATATAAGATATTTTGAACATAGGATGTTCTGATGTTTTCTTCATTACTGAAAGGCATTTTGATTTTTCCAGAAACGTGGTGTGGTCTTTTCAGTACCACTTAGAAGAGTGGTGCCACACATAAACCTCCCTTGCCCCGGTGCCTTGGCAACTGGACCTTCTTGCACTTTCACCCTTTATTAAACACAAGTATATTCTTCATAGTATCATTTTTAATTTTTTTCATATGTAATGTAAATGAATGACAAGGTATCACATTTTCTTTGTGTTCATTAACTGAAGATTATACATATGTACTATAATGAGACTAGGCTTGTCTAAAATAAATTAACTATATCTTTTAACTTTTAACTTAGAATTTTTAGCACAAGGGCTTGAGTTTAATATCCGGTTCCACCTGAAAAAAAAATAAAGCAATATTATACTTAGAGTTTTTATTGTTTTATTGTACACAATATCAAGGATAGTGTGCTTCTTTTTTCCATTTATTCATTAAAATGGTACAATACATTTTTCTCTTCTCTACTGGTTATTGTGACTCTTAATCAGGACAAGTCACCATGGCTGGATTCAGACTTGCCAACCAGAGTAGTGGAAGATACATCTGGGTATGTTTGCACAAATGTGCTCATGTAGGTTGTGGCCAAGGTGTGAAGGTTCACTTTGGTGTTGGATGGCTTCATGCAGCAGGTTTAAAGTATGCATGCCAAAAGGGAGAAAATGTGAATGTAAGTTTGTATTTTTCAAGGTTCAATCTTTCTGTAAGATACTTTGGTTGCTAACTTGAATTTGGACTACTTACTCAAACCCTCTTTTCCATTACTCACCATTCCTGGCCTGATGAGTAACTAGAAAAACTTGCTCATTGGCACAGAGATGGCATTGAACATTTTCTGCCTCTGAGGCTGTAAGCCACCCAGGGAAGACACATATTCCATATCATCTGTATATCTATATCTACTAAAACTTATCATTTCCTTTTGTTGTTAACCACAGTAACACTTTTTCACCCCCAGGACCTCTGCAACCCTTCAAAACACCTGTCCCCAAGCCTGCCGAGTGTGAGAACACATGCGACTCTCTCTGAACTCACAGATGCAGCCGAGCCCTGGTCAATGAGTGTGTGAGAGAGCTTCTGAGCTCCCCTGTGCTCCTTAGGCCAGGAACACTACAGAGGAGCACAGATCCCTGTTGTGCCAGAGGGACACAACAAGTTCACTTCCAAGAGCTGCAGCACAAAGGAGATGAATACAAAAGTTAGACCCAGGCCAGGCATAACAGGATAAACTCGAACTGAATAGAACTGCATGCGAAGGGTATAACTGCATCAAAACACTACACCAAAGGTCAGAGGTCAGTGCTATAGAAAAATGCAATCTTAGATCTCGAGTTTACCCACAACAAGTGCAGATGACACTAGCTCAGCAGAAATGAATGAATTAATAGTGTGGGAAGTAAAGGAACAACTGAAGAATGGTATAGAGAAACATAGAGCAGAAATAATTCCTAAAATAAAAAAAAATAAATAAATTTCTGAAATGATAGCATCTCAAGTAAACAATCTAATACAGAAACATTATGGGGGAAACGAAATGCCCACTAAGAACAAGTGCAGAAGACACTAGCTCAGCTGAAATCTATGAATAAATAGCAGCTCAAGCAAAGAAACAAGGGCAGAAAGGTAAAGAGCAACTCATAGCAGAATTAATTTCTGAAATTAAAAAAGAAATATCTGAATTCATAGCATCTGAAGAAAAAATCAAATACAGATTCATATGGAGGAAACACAATATGAAAAATCCTCTGCAGTAAAAGAATTAATAATTACCTCTAAAGAAGATATTGATACAAAAAGAAGAGATTAGAAATATGATGGATTCCTTGAATGAGCAATACAGGAATGAAATGGATTGCATGAAGCAGAGTAAAAGAGATATAGAGGAACTGAGATTCTAATCACAAGTCTATAACACCATTTGAGTGAAAATGAAGACAGTTTCAGATCTGGAAGACGCTGATGCAGCTAGTGAAAAGGTGAGAAAGGAACTCTTAATAACAAATAGGATGCAGGAAAAAATAATCCATCACCTGCAAGGTGATTCCAAGATGAACAATGTGAGACTACTAGGCATCAATAAGAAAGATGGAGTTAATTCAAATGATATAAAAAGAATATGGGAAGATGTAATAGCAGAAAACTTCCCAAATATGAGGAAACAATCAACATTCAGGTAACAAGAAACATACAGAACACCAAATAGCATGGAATCAATTGAAAACACACCGAGATGTATAATAGTCAAGATCGCAAACATTCAGCACAAGAATAATATGCTGAAAGCTGCTAGAAAAAAGAAGCAGATCACATTCAAGGGAAATCCCATGAGAATTACGGCTGACTTCTCTTCACAAACCATGAAGGCAAGGAAAGCATGGAGCCCAGTATGTCAAATTCTTCATGAAAACAAATTCCTGACCAGAATACTATACCCTGCAAAACTCTCTTACAGGTTTGATGGGGAAGTGAAATACTTTCACGACAAAGAACAACTAAGAATATCATGATGACAAAGCCAACCTTACACAGGCTACTGAAAGATGTTCTAGAGAGGGACCAAAATGATCAGAACTCCATGAACAAGAACAGAATGAACCCAATAGTTAAGGCAAACAATTAAACACAAGACAAAAAGGAGTAAACAACATCAGGTAAATAAAATGCCAATCATAAGTGAACACATCTCAATTATAACCATCAATTTAAATGGACTCAATTCACCAATTAAGAGAAATACACTGGTACAGTGGATTAGAAAACAAACCCAACAACATGCTGTATACAAGAAACTCACCTAACTCAAAAGGATATTCATAGGCTTAAAGTCAAAGAATGGAAAACAATACTACATGCCCCAGCACCTCAAAAAAAAAAAAAAAAAAAAAAAGCAGGGGTCACAATCTTGTTCTCAGAAAGTCTCAACTTCAAACCAATAATTATCAAGTGACATAAAGAAGGACACTATATAGTGGTTAGGGAAAAAAATCAAGAGGAAGAGGTAACACACAAAATTATCCATACACCGAACACGGGAGCACTCAACTATATAACACAAATATTAATGGACATGAAAAGTCTCATACAAATACCACAATCTTAGCAGGAGACCTTAACACACCATGATACAAAAGGATATGTCCAGCAGACAAAAAGTTATCAAAGAAGTAGCAGAACTGAAACAGAGCTTGGATCAAATAGACTTAGTGCACATATACAGATTGTTCCACAAAAACACATCTGAGTGCACATTTTTTCAGCTGCACATGGGTCATTTTCTCAAATAGCCCACATATTAATCCATAGGTCATGCTTAACTATATGCAAGAGCACAGAAATTATCCTAAGCATATTAACTGATGACAGTGTATTGAAACTATAAATAAATGACAAAAGAAACCAGAAAAAACCCCTAAATGCATGGAAATTAAAGAACACCATAATTAGCAAAAAATGGGACACAGATGAAATTAAACAAGAAATTCAACAACATCTACAATTCAATAAAAATTCAACCACAACTTATCGGTCTCTATGGGATGCAAAGAAAGCAGTTCTTAGAGAGAAATTCATAGCTATGAACTCACACATTAGGAAAACAGAACTGGAACAAATAAGAATTCTATCGCTGCACCTCCATCATCTAGAAAAGGAAGAACAAACCAAACCCAGACCCCAAAGACATGAATAAAGCATAAAGATTACAGCAGAAATTAATTCAGTTTATATCAAGAAAACATTTCAAAGAATTAAAGAATCAAAAAGTTGGTTTTTTGAAATACTAAAGAAATTGATATGCCCCTAGATAACCTCATCAAAAAAAGGAAAGAAAAAATTGAAATACAAGCAATAAGGAATGAAAAGGGTGTAATCACCACAGAGCCAGTGGAAATTCATAAGATTATCAGTAGCTACTTTGAGAATCTGTGCTCACAGAATAGAAAATACAGAAGTTGACAGATTCCGTGAAAGGGTCAAAGTACCAAAACTGAATCAAGAAGATATAGCAACTCGCCATAATCCAATAATAGACATGAAATATGAAATATAATAAAAGCCTGCTGACAAAAATGTCTAGGTCCTGATGGATTATGGTTGTATTCTACAAGAAATTATAGAAGATATGAGCCATAAACTCCTGAAACTCTTCCATGAAATTGAGAAGGAAGCAGTCCTCCCCAAATAATTCCTAGAGGCAAGTATTATACTGATTCCAAAACAAGGGAAAGACACAAGTAAAAAGAGAACTGCAGGCCAATCTCCCTCATGAATATAGATGCAAAAATCCTCAATAATATCCTAGCAAACAGATTACAGCAAATCATCAAGTAGGTCATATACCATAACCAGCTAGGATTCATTGCAGGGATGCAACGTTGGTTCAATATTCGCAATTCTATAAATGTAATACACTATATTAATAGACTGAAATCTAAAAACCACATGGTCATTGCAACTGATGCAGAAATGCTTTTGAAAAACTCCGACATTCTTCATGTTCAGTTTCCTACAAAAAATTGGAAGAAAGCACCTCTACTTCACACTGATAGAAGCCATATATGACAACAAAATGGCCAATATTTTTCTAAATGGGAAAAAATGGAACTCCTTTACCCTCATATCTGGTACAAGACAAGGATGTCCTCTATCACCTCTACTGCTCAATACAGTTTTGGAAATATTAGCTACAGCCATTAGACAAGAGGGTGAAATAAAGGAATAAAAATAGGTAAAGAATTTAAATGAACACTACTTGCAGATGACGTAATAATTTACTTGGAGCACCCACAAAACTTCACAAAGGAAGTACTATAATTGATACGCAAATTCAGTTGCATAGCAGGGTAAAAAATCAATATTCAAAAGTCAGTAGCATTCCCCTACACAGATAACAAACACACTGAGAGGTAAATTACAGAAATAATACTTTTTACAATAGCACCATGGAAAATAAAATAACTTGGAATTCACTTAAGCAAAGAAGTCAAAGATTTTTTCAAGAAAATTACAGCACTCAAAGAAAGGAGATAGTAGAAGACTTCAGAAAATGCAAAGATATTCCCTGCTTGTGGATAGGAAGAACCAACATCATGAAGGTGGGTACAATCACAAAACTGCTATACAGATTTAACACAATCCCTATCAAATTGCCACCAAAATACATTGCAGACCTAGAGAAATCATTCCTAAAATATATTTTGAACCAGAAAATACCTAGAATAGCAAAGGCAATGCTAGCCAAAAAAGACAAGGCAAGAGGCATCAGAATTCTTGTCTTGAAATTATACTGCACAGATACTGTGATAAAATCCATAGGGTATAGCAACAAAATAGACTTGAGGACCAATGGAATAGAATAGAAGGTGCAGAGGCCTCTACAAACATACTTTGCCACCTGATCATTGACAAAGGGGCCAAATAAGCTTACTGGAAGATAGCCTGTTTAACAAATGGTGCTGGAAAAAATCTGGCTGTCTACATGCTGAAAACTAGAACTTCAACCAGGTCTATCACCAGGCACTAAACTAACATCAATTGGATTAAAAATCTAAACATTAATAGAGAAACATTAAATTTCCTGGAAGAGAAATG